>JZKD02S1861575.1:169680-188021 GCA_000966675.3 Picea glauca | reverse complement strand
CCCAACAATATGTATGCATGTCCCCAACTTGACACTTGTCATGTTGGGAGCTACTTTGACCCACTTGTCCCCAACTTTAGAACTTAGGATAAAATAATTATCCATACTTTATATTAAAGAAATATTAATACAATATTTTTTTTTGGCTTAAGCTCCCTAGCTTAGCCCCTTTCCTTAACTTAGCCCCTCCCTTTCCCTAACTAGTGGAGTTTAGTCCCCCATCTCTTTTATCGTGGTCGGTTTGCACGCAACGATGTATTTTATATTAATTATGAGATATGTACAAAAACAGACGCACTGGCCTTTAACATCTAGGATCTTCGGCCTAATCAAAACATAAACATTCTATCTTATAATAACTGGCTCACCAGCCTATAAAACATAGCATATACACAAAGGCTCACTGGCCTCACAATCACACGCACTCAATTTGCTGTGCGCGGTATCAAGGAATGTGTACACTTCATCATTTTACTATGCAGTACAAGTGCGCACTATGCTATGAAATGTGCATACAAAAATGATATCAAAATAGCTCACCATCTTAAGTACGTTTTTATCTACATTACGATTGGGCGCGACCTAGGGATATTACAATCCCCTCCCCTTATTTATGCACTATCCTCAATGCATAATGTACCCATATACAACAAAATTTCAAAAATCCTCAAAAGATGTGAGCATTATGTCCACATTGCATCCTCATGCTCCCACGTAGCGTCCTTAGGTCTGTACCAAGTCCATTGGACCTTTACAAGCCCTATGGGTCGGTTCCATAGCTGTTTGATTTTTCGGTCCAAAATGCGTACCGGATGCACTTGGAAAGCGCCTTCTTGCTCCACCTGAATCACATTCCAATCAATAACATGATTAGCATCAAGTATATATTTCTTGAATAATGATACATGGAATACATTATGAACAAACATAGATGCAGACAATGCAATCATATAAGCTACTGGACCAATCCTCTCTAGGATTTCAAACGACCCACAATAGTGAGCTGATAACTTTGAACAAGTTTCCAATTTCAGGGAACTTCTGTTGGCCTTCACTTTCAAGAATACATGGTCTCCCACTTTAAATTCCTTGTGAGTTCTACCCTTATCAGCATAGATTTTCTTCCTGTCTTGGGCAACCTTTAAATTTTGCTTTATTTTTATCATTTTTTCCTCCATTTCCCTAAGCAAATCTGGCCCAACCATTGCTCTGTCTGCTGGGTTATCCCAGCTTACTGATGTGTTGCACTTTCTACCATAAAGTACCTCAAATGGGTTCATCTTTAGAGATGCTTGGTACCCATTGTTATAAACAAACTCTACCAAGTGTAGGCAGTCTTCTAATTTTGATGGTTTATCCATCACATACATCCTCAACATATCTTCAATCACTTGATTTACCCTCTCAATTTGACCATCTGATTCTGGATGATAAGCTGTACTAAAATTCAAGTTTGTTCCAAATCCATTAAATAATCCCTTCCAAAATTTTGAGGTAAATTTTAGATCTCTGTCAGACATAATTGTCTTGGGTATGCCATGTAATCTAGCAATTTTTTTCATATAAACATCAACAATATTCGTTGCCTTGTGAGTGAGCTTAACTGGAATAAAATGGGCAGCTTTAGTAAGATTATCCACCACTACCATGATAAAATCATGTTGCTTGTTTGTTCTAAGAAGTTTGGTAATGAAATCCACGGTTACAACTTCCCACTTCCACTCAGGAATGGGTAATGGTTGTAGCAAACCAACTGGGTGTCTATGCTCAACCTTTACCTTTTGACATTCCAAACATCTGGCAATAAAATAAAAAATATCTTTCTTCATGCCTGGCCAATAATATTGGCTCTTACCAGCTGCAACAATTTTCTGATATCCTGGGTGCCCAACATAAGGCACATTATGCATTTTTCTCAATATCATATTTTTCAACTCCTGGGAATTTGGTACATAAATTCTGCCCTTGTACCTGAGAGTTTCATCATTATCTAGCTTGTAATCTTCAATTTTTTGCTGCAAATTACCTTGCTGTAATTTTGCCACTAATTCCTTGTATTGCAAATCTGATTTGGCAACCTCTGTAATTCTGTCTTTCAAATTTGATTGGTACATGCTAATGGTTGTAGCATGCATTTCATGCACTCTTATTTTGAGTGCATCAACCACTTTGTTCTCTTTCCCTTTGATATGCTTTATATCAAAGTCATATTCACTCAGAAATTCTAACCATCTACTTTGGCTAGCATTTAGAGTTGGCTGATCAAATAAATATTTCAGACCATTATGGTCTGTTCTCAGCTCAAACCTTTTTCCCATGAGGTGGTGTCTCCATTTCCTCAAGGCATGTACTATGGATGCCAACTCCAAATCATGAGTGGCATAATGTCTTTCATACTCCTTCAACTTCCTTGATTCATAACATATAACAAACCCATTTTGACTGAGGACTCCACCAAGTCCCTCTTTACATGCATCTGTGAAAACAATGAAGTCTTCATTTGGGTCTGTAATCCTTAGTATTGGAGCACTTGTTAATAACTGTTTCAAGTGTTGGAAACTCCTTTCACAATCCAATGTCCACTGAAACTTCACACCCTTGTTTTGTAAGGAAGTGATTGGGTGTGTAATCTTTGAGAATCCTTCAATAAATCTCTTGTAGTATCCTGCAAAGGCCCATGAATGATCTTACTTCTGTCACATTCTTTGGCACTGACCATTCTCTAATGGCTTCTATCTTCTCAGGATCCACTGCTATCCCATCCTTTGAAATGATATGCCCCAAATAATGATTTTTCTTCTGATAAAATGAGCACTTGCTCAACTTGGCATACAACTGATGCTCCCTTAATACTTGCAACACCATCCTCAAATGATGTTCACGCTCTTCCTATGAATTAGAATATATAAGAATGTCATCCAAAAAGACAACGACAAACTTGCTAAATATTCTCGGAAAACACCATTCATTAAGCACATGAAAACAGTTGGTGCATTTGACAACCCAAATGGCACCACTGTGAACTCATAATGACCATACTTTGTCCTAAAGGCGGTCGTGATGATATCTTCCTCTTTAATCCTTACCTGAGATATATCTTTGAAAATATCTTGGCGTCCTTCAATTGATCAAAGAGATCATCAATCCTTGGCAGATGATACTTGTTTTTTATAGTCACTTTATTCAACTGTCTGAAATCAATGCACAATCTTAATGTTCCATCTTTCTTCTTCACGAACAAGACTAGGGCACCCCAAGGTGACACACTTGGGCTTATATACCCCTTCTTCACAAGTTCTTCAAGCTTCATTTGCAACTCCTTGATCTCTGGTGTACTCATTCTGTAAGGAGTCTTTGACTCTGGAACTGCTCCAGATATTAAATTTATAGAGAAATCAATATCTCTCTTTGGGGGTAGTCCTGGTACCTCCTTGAACACAACTTCAAATTATTCCAGTACTACATAATCTTCCAAATTTGGCACCTTATCTTTAGGTGTCTCTTCCATATGTGCTGCAAATATTTGACATCCTTTTCTGTAACATTTCTTCAGCTGCAATGCTGAAATTTGTTTGACAGTTACTGCCCTGGGAATTCCCTACACTCTCCTTAGGTTCCCTTCCTCATCCAAGAAAGTAAATGCCTTGTTATGATAGTCTAAGATAGCATGATGCTGGTCCAAACAATCTGTCCCAATTAGACAGTCATAGGAACCTAAAGGCAAGATGCTCAAATCTACCCTGGTGTTCAGTACATTCATGTTCATAAGACATGACTTAACCATCTCATTGAATTTTCTTTTGGCTCTGGTAGCTAGTTGCACCAACCAAGATTTTCCATGCTTGCTTCTTGGAAAATGCAAGCTTTCCACCATCTTAGGATCTATATAACTATGACTAGCTCCTAAATCAATTAAAATAACAATGGTTTGGTTGTTGATCATACCTTCCACTTCAATCATATGTGATTGATACTTTTCTTGCTTGTTATCTAGGGCTGCATAGATCCTTGGTACATTTATTCCCATGTCTTCCACTGTTTCAGCTTGTTGTACATTGTGAACAGTCCTCCCCTTTTCACCTTTGTGAGGACAATCTCTAAACATATGATCTTCTTTACAACCCCAACATTGAATAGGTGGCTTCCTTGGCCTTTGACCCCCAATGTCAATCGTTCTGGGTTCTCTAGGAGTTTGTTGTCCCTGAAGATTATTTCTGAAGAATGGTGGCTCAGTTTCCTTCTTCATTTGATCCATCTTAAATTTCTTCTTGTCTTCCCAAGATTTTTGAAAATTTGTCCTTGATTTTTGCTGATCATAAAGGCATTTAGCTTGCCTTATGGTCTCTTCCAATGTCTTGGGATCATCATACTGTATTTTGTCACTGATGAATGATGGCAATCCACTCAAATACCTCTGAATCTTAACTGTCTCATCCTTCATGAAAGAGACATACTTCAACAGTTCTAAAAACCTTCTTTCATATTCATCTATTGTCATACTCCCAAGCTTGAGTTCAAATAACTCTTTCATTTTCTTGTCATAGTATCTCTTAGTCAAGTATTTCTTTTCAAAATACTTCTTGAATTCTCTCCAAGTAACACTTTTCTCTTTAATGTGCTGCACCTGCACAAGCTGATCCCACCACATGGATGCATTTCCTGTGAGTTGATAGATAACAATTCTACATTTTGCATGAGAAGAATAATTATGCAATTGAAAATACTTTCTCATGCCTAGCAACCATGTCTCTGCATCTTCATCCTTCTTGTGCTCACCATCAAATGTAGGAGGTTTGATTTTGTTCATTTCTCCTCGTAGCTCATCCACCCCAAACCTTTTGTTCTTTTTGACAGAGGATGGACTTGAGCTGTTGTGTGCTCTCTTATTGGAATGCCTCGGGGAGTGGTGGTGATTTCTACTAACACTTCTTGCTCTTCTTTTCTCATCATGAGATCTGTGACTTCCAGATTTGCTTGAGCCACTCTCCTTATCCAATTTCTTTTCTATTATGTTCAAGCTCTGCAATAAATTCATGTTGAAGTCATCCTGCTGCTTCTTGGCTTTCATAAGCATTTCATTATTAGCTTTATGTCTTTGGACATCCTTCTGTAAATTTTTAATGGTCTCCACCATATTCGTGTTTTCATTCCTTTCATCTCCATGTCCATTGGAGTTTGTTCCTTCAATGTCCAAATGGACATCCATCCCTCTAATATCATCCTCCCGACTGTAAGTCCCATGTGCCTCTTCCATTCCTCCAGAATCTATGTTGATCTTGATCTGATCTAGTGTTGTTAAATCTGCAAAATGTGCAGCCAACAAAACTTTGTCAGGCTAACTGTTTCAACAATTTCATGAAAATATGAGCCATTCTGGTTCAATAATATATATCATAATTCTTTCTTTTGATTTCATGGAAATTTGAATGCCCAGATCAATTTTCTGAGTGGATATTTAGATTCCCCTATCCAAGACCTTTCCAACGCCTTCTCCCATGCTCAATTCTGAGTCTTGAGCAGAAAGTTATGGCTATTTAAAAATTGCCCATTAATTTTGTTGTTCATTTTTCTCAAATTGGTGCAACTTTGCCTTGTAATATGTATTTTTGCACCTATTCATTTGGAATTTTAGTAGGATCTCAATTGGGTTTCTTCATATACATCTTATGGACACTTTTTCCAAGTTTCACCTCTTTCTGGGTTCTGGGATGCTAGTTACAGCCTGCTGAAATTCCAGACCAAAATACCATATTGTAACTAGTATGCTATAGGTTCCTTATTTTCCATATTAAACACTTTTAACATGCCAAGAAATTTAATTGAGATCTTGGAATGTCTTCTCTGGTTCCATAGCTTTCCATTGACTACTCCTGTGCCTCAATCTGATTCTGGAGCAGAAAGTTATGGTTCTTTGAAGTTAGATGGGTCTTAAAATTTACCCTTAATTGTTTGTGTTGTAACTTTCTCATAAAAGCTCTGTTTGACGAACAATTTACACCATTAGAAAGATCTCTCTGAGCTCTTTTTATTTGAGCTATAGTGCCTTGACACACCCTGTTCTCATGATTTTTGAGTAGCTAGAAACGTTGTTAAGTCCCTAAAAAACGCGTTGCAAAAAGATGACGTTCAAATGATATAAAACGTCGCAGAAAATCATTGGTTTTCTGTTGTTGTTCACCCTTCAAACAACTTCGCGTGCACAAATTTCAACCTGCACACCCATATTTACCATGCGCAGAAACAAAACAAGGTAAACCGTGCTTTGCACACTTTAAAACCACTGTGTTTCATTTCTTTGTCGCGCTAATAACTTGCGCGCACTACTTTTGTGTCGCGCGCCCATATCCACCGCGCACAGTTTTGGTTCTTTCACTATTACCTGTTTCGCGTAGTTTTTGTATCACATGCTGATATTCCGCGCACATTATACTCTACGCATTGCACCATGCCATATTTTAATACGCCCCCACCGCGCACCAATACGCTGCGCACACCATTAACTAGATTATCGCGCGACAACACATCCCTACATTGCGCACACACCAACAAAACTCCTCTATGCTCTGTCAATACTGCGCACACCACGCGCATCATTATTATGTCTGTGCACACCGCGCACACCTTAATGCATATGCACACCACGCAATGCTAAATTTAACGTGCGCACCCGCACACAATCATTTTTCTGCGCGGTGCCAAAATTTACTGCGCGAACCCGCTCACCATATTTTTCCACGCGGTACCAAAATTTAGCGCACACACCAGCATGCTAAAATTTTTCCGCGTTGTGCCCAATTTTACCTATCACAATCTTTTCACTGCGCAACATGCATTTTTAGTGCACCCACTTGCGCACATTCATTTTTATGCGTATCAATTCCTCATGAATTCCACTGCAGAAATTGGGGCTTTTGGCTTAATTTTGTCCCCAATTTACCATCAACATTCTGCAAACATGAAATTTGTTCTATTTCACCCCAATAACACCAATTCAACCCCTGTAACAACAAATCGTTGTGGATGGACATTTTTGGAACAATTTTTTCCCAAACTCAATTCACTAATTGAGAATTTTAATTATAAAACTCACTCCCACTGTCATGGCTTCACTGTGACTTCAAATTTGACCAATTCCCGGTCTGAATTTGCTAGAACAAATATTAAAGCATTAATATCACACCACATGGCTTAATTTCTCAATTTTCTCATGAATTTAACAACCAAAAGTGGAGATTTTTCCCAATTTTGCCCAATTGCTGTTGCTTTTTACCATGGACGCTCTGCAACTTGAAATTTGGTCATTTTGAAATTAATCCTCTCTGAAATTCGCTTCATTCAACTTGCTCAACCCATCCAGGCTTAGTGTTGAAAACTGAGGCTCTGATACCAATTTGTAACGTCCCCGACCATCCATGTTGGGCCACCCTACGCTAGAGAACTCTTACTGTTCTCTTTGCGGGACATATTGTAACATACCCAGGATTCAACTGAGCTATGCCACATAAATTTTTCTCTGAAGGACTACATACAATTAAAATATATACACACAGAACTCTTGCGGAAGTATTATATATAAAACGTAAACATACAAATACATCTGTAAATACGCAGATTCACACTGAAATAATAGTAAATGTATACATGCAGCATATACAGAGAATACCCATAAAAATAAACACAGTTATAACCACACATATGATAACCCATAAAATAAGCACGTAAATAACAATGCAGCATGTAAATTTATCACACAATTGACACTTATCTTGGTAATAATGTCACCAACTGCGTGTAGACCTTGAAAAACCTCCCAGCCTTAGACCACACTATTCATCACTCTCAACAGTGAGTCACCCCCGAGCTGGGACTAAACTCCATTCGGGTAAAGGGATTCCTAACTAGGCTAAAGGTTCATAGACAATAGGAAAGACTCTGTCTCAGGTGCCAACTCAACTAGCAACCTACAGTCCCTCATTCCCCACATGCTTGTCCCACCCAGGAAGTGTGCCCCTTCCCTTCTCAACAGTCCTTCGGTTGCCCCACTTCATTTATGGGCTTCAATAATAGGCTGGATAGGAAGTCTCAGAACACTGTAGTTGTAGTTTAGTACCTTTAGGAAATCAATTCCCAACAATTCTCTTACCTAGAGAATTGCTCACGGGCCTGACAACCTGCCTCTTCAATTTCCCATGGGCCTAGCAACCCGCTTCTTCAGTCCATCTCCCAAACTAACCAAATACACCAACACAAAATGACTATGGATCCAAGTTCAGGTACAGTCATGAAGATACGAAAGATATCTCAATGGGTGTGTGCATGCTCATGGATGATTGACTGGATGACTGAATGATGGAAGGAATGATGGGAAGAATGATGGCAAAGATGATAAAAAATGAACTAAGTCCCAACAATATGTATGCATTTCCCCAACTTGACACTTGTCATGTTGGGAACTACTTTGGCCCACTTGTCCCCAACTTTAGAACTTAGGATAAAATAATTATCCATACTTTATATTAAAGAAATATTAATATAATATAGTTTTTTGGCTTAAGCTCCCTAGCTTAGCCCCTCCCTTTCTCTAACTAGTGGAGTTTAGTCCCCCATCTCTTTTATCGTGGTCGGTCTGCGCGCAATGATGTATTTTATATTAATTATGAGATATGTACAAAAACAGGTGCACTGGCCTTTAACATCTAGGCTCTCCGGCTTAATCAAAACATAAGCATCCTAGCTTATAATAATTGGCTCACCAACCTATAAAACATAACATATACATAAAGGCTCGCTGGCCTCACAATCGCACGCACTCAAGTTGTTGCACGCGGTATCAAGGAATGTGTACACTTCATCATTTTACTGTGCATTACAAGTGTGCACTATGCTATGAAATGTGCATACAAAAATGATATCAAAACAACTCACCAGCTTAAGTATGTTTTTATCTACATTACGATTGGGCGGGGCCTAGGGATATTACACCTTAGACCCCCTCACTTTCCCCCTCTTATCATATCCCCTATAAACACTCAAGCTCAAGTGATTTTTTGATCCGAAATCGGATTCAGAGGCCTGTCAGGGCATGAAAAATGCTCAAAAATGAAAGTGCTCAGAATCCGACGAAACCAACACCATTGCGTCCGGCTCGTCTTCCTGATTTCGGTGGTATAAATTTTATGTCAAACGGAGTCCGTATGGAGAAGATATCGCATTCTGTCCGCCAAGCCAAACAGGGAAAATTTTGGGATGCTGACTGTACCTGTCCGTACAGTGACACGTGTCAGTCCGTACAACTGACGTGGCATGTCCGTACAGCTGACGTGGCGTAACCAAAATGCGTCACGTGGCAGCTCCTTATAGGACACGTGGCAGCACCAGGAGGCGACACGTGTCAGGTTGATTTGGCATTTTCGGCGCACACTTGGACCAATCCTGGAGTGACACGTGTCACCACTAGAAGGGTGACACGTGGCACGGATGACGTCAGCATCGTACAACGATGATGTGGCAGGCTTACGTGTCAGATGACGTGGCAAAGTGACGTGGCGGGCACGTGGGCGAATCAGCGCTTGACGCGTGTCGTGTTCTGGTTGGATGGAAAAGTGCCACGTGGCCCAATCAGGGGCTGCCACGTGGCACCCCGGTTTTTGCCAATATGGCCTATGTCAAAAAAAATTTGGTGTGGTCCGGGATTGAACCCGCGACCTCTTCCTCCAGCTACGCCTTATGAAACTCCGTCTAACCACTTTTCCGCCGTATATTGCTTGTTATATGGGCGAATTTAAATTAATTTAAATTTGTATGTTGTGTAAAATGGCGGGGAAATGGGGCCGGGGCTAGCCCCGACCCCCGGTTATATACACTATGTGTGACCACGGTGGGAGCTGGAGTGGGCGCGGTTGGCGCGCGGTTTTAACCAACCAATTGTTTATGCCACGGTTACCCATGTTGCCATGTGACCAATATGCTGGAGCACGCAAAGGAGGTTAAGGCCAGCGCTAGCCCTAAAGGGCTTAGCGCTTGGCCATATCAACGCTTATATGACCTTGCCAAGGGGGGGATGCACCCAGGAAAGGGGGCTAGCGCCCGTTTCAAACCATATTATAACTAAAAGTGGGGTTTTTAACCAACTTTAGTTAATTTTTAATGTAATTAATCCATTTTTAAGGGTTATTGGTTATTTCTAGAGCCTAAATTCGTGGAGGAAGTTGGAGAGGGAAAAATAACTCCCCCACTATTTAACCAAGGCCATTTTGAGGCCAAGACATAGATTTTGGAGAGCAATTTCAGAGCAGAGATGTTGAAGCAAGCCGAGTCAAAGCCAGTTTGAGGCAGGGAGACCATTGAGGAGGAGATGCTGTCGGACGATTTCTGAGAGCTCGGGACATCCGATTCAGGTGCCGTTTTTTGTGCATGGTTCCAGAGATCTGGGCGAACAAGACCAGACCAGTCTTGAGACCATTCGGCAATGTAAAGATGTACTAATAAGCTTTCGAACAGAAATAAAAAGCCTCCCCCACAAGAGAAAAAGGCTCGGAGACGTAGGCAAAGTTGCCGAACTCCGTTATCAAATTTGTGCATAATGGTTTGCTGCTTTTCATTGCATTTCAGATTTGCTTATATGTCTATGGTTGTATAATTCCTTTCTTTTCTCGCTCTTTCGTTAAAGTTTCCCAATGGTCAATTAATGCATGCGAATAAAACTCAACCATAGTCATTTCGAAAAATCCTGACGGATCATTTTGATTTTGGTCTTCTTCTTTATTAACTACAAAACAAAAAGATGTACAACATTCACAACACCATGATATGGTGTCATTGTAACAAAGTTATAAAGCATCCATGCAAAGTATTTAAACAATTTAATTACAAATGATTCCAAGAGTTAGTGTCACAACTCCTGAATCTTCAATGGATACATTCATGCTTTGCATCCTTCAATGGAGGATTAGTGTCACCAATCGTAGTAAATTAGTGTTAGCAATAACCCTTATTTATTTGTTTATATTCGATGTACAACCAATGATTTCGTACAACTGTATTGCCACCATTTTATTTTACAAAATTCTCTTGCACTTCTTACCAATCTTTATTTATGCTTATGAAATATCATTTAAAAAAATTCTCTTGCACCTCTTACCAATCTTTATTTATGCTTATGAAAGTATCATTTAAAAAAAAGTGACGCTAGTAATTTATGGCTAACAAAGCTCTATTCTATTGAAGGTGGCTAATGCTATACTTTTATTTAATACCTTTAAAGTTGTTGCTCAGTTTATTAGTGAAATTTTATTTCAACATGTGCTCTGTTTTTCACATCGATAATCTGTTTTTCACATCGATAAGTTAGAGGTCAAGTGAGTTAAAAATTGATTTTAAAATCATGTAATCCAGGCTAATCTATTCTCACTGTATTAAGAAACTTTATTTTAGGGAGTTCGGTTTCAGATTGCTATAACATGTAACATTATAAGTTCATGAAGCTTGGTTTTATACTCTTAAGTTCACTGTAACAGATAATATTATATGTTTATGAAACTTTGTTTCAGATTATTAATAAGTTTAATGTAATAGGAAACATTATATGTTTATGATGCTAGGTTTCAGATTGCTTAGCTTATATCTATTTGAAAATTAACATAAGGATAGTGATTTTGTCATCATTATATGTTAAGGAAACTAATATTAAGTGTATATATAGCAGCAATATTACATGTTTATGAAGCTTTGTTTCAGATTATAAAGTTTAATGTAATAGGAAACATTATATGTTCATGATGCCAGGTTTGAAATTGCTAAGCTTATATTTACTTGAAAATTCACATAAGGATAGCGATTTTGTCATCATTATATGTTAAGGAAACTAATATCAGGGGTATATGTGTATATATAATTACAATATTATAAGGAAAGTTTATTTTAAAAAATTCACAGTTTTGAAATTAAGTTTTATTAATCAATTTAAGTTCATTTAATACTTTTGATGTATAAGTATTTATGGACATCAATTTTTTTGAGTTGTATTTTTTTACTAACAAAAACTTGGATTTATAAAGGTTTATAAAGATCAAATTTATAATGATTAAAAAAAAAACAAAACACATTTATGTTTAGTGATATTTGATCAATTGTTTAATCTAAAAGTTAAAGATTTTGAAATATATATGTTTTTTATGAAAGAAAATGTTAAAAAATATATCTATAAAAATTTAATTTTTTGATGTATAGATTTTTTATTAAACAAAAATTTAAGAATTTGAAATCTTCTAAATATTCGAAAAATTAAAAATTTCAAATCTTCTACATATTTAAACTTATGAAATTTAATTTTGTAAGTACATTTATAAAGATGAAATTTAAAAAAGTTTAATGAAATATAATTTTTATAAAACAAAAGAAATTATGCTTAAAATTTTTATGATGTGTATATATTTTTTAATAAATCTAACTTATAAAATATTTTATTTTATCTTTTAATTTTTTAAATATATATAATTTATTTTGATAATGTAAAGTCAACTACAAAACCTCTATATTTCAATTAAACTAAAATTGAAAGATACTAAGTTATTGGCTTACAAGGGGTATATTGCCTTAGAGACTATCTTAACATAAGTATAACTCTATCAAACACAATTAAACTAAAATTGAAAGATACTAAGTTATTGGCTCACAAGGGGTATCTACTTGCAATTTCTTTGGAGACGTAATTGCAAGACCAGTTTATGTTGTGCAATTTTAGTATTTATAACAAGGAAAATCTCACCTATATGCCTCCCATCTCAACTATGGCTTAGAGCGTTGGCAACCCGTGACTACCTTTGAAGCCATATATTGTTCACTAGGGGATGGGTCTTTAGTAAAAATAAAGTTTTTAAAAAGGAAAGATGAAGGCAAAGATAACAAGGGTAAACCAAGATGGATCTAAACATTTTTAGAAAACTAATGAAGAGAGCATCCCTTTGAACTGAGTTTTAAAATGTCTTTCACTAGATACCCACATCAGTGCATCAAATTTCTTCTCCCACTCATGTAGCTCCAAGATATGCTTTGTGCATCAAATTTATTTGGAGGTAAAGAGCTTTAATTAGTAGTGTTGATTGTCCCATTAATGATGCTCGTTGAATTCCGTTATCCTTCATAATGCCGAGACCTCTAAATAGAGATAGAAATAGTGCCTTAGCGTCATTATGCCTATTCCCCATGTGAATGCTAATTGTAGTTGTTTTTCCAAATCAATTACAACCCCATCTCTTACCCTCCATAAATATAAACTTACTAAACAATATAGTTAGGTGTTAAAACTAAACAAATACTTATATTATGTTCATGTAGAATTCAATAATATTAATTATGATTGAATTGTATGAAATAATTAAAAACATTTAAATATATAATTATGATTTTTGTATGAAATATTTTAACTTTTTTTTTATATTAAAATATATAATTTTGAATTGAAATGTTTGTTTAGTTAAAAAAAAAAACGAAATCCCTAAATTTCCCCTCTTTTCTCTACCCATGTGGCTTGCTTTTAAGGAACCCATCAACAATTAGGTTAATGAAAATAAAAAAAATGCCATGAGAGATGTTGCACTACCCAAAAGAAAAAGTGAAGTAAAAAAATAAAATAACTTCAACTAACACCTTTTTTGGGTCACTTTCTTAAATATAGAAAAAGTGAAGTAAAAAAAATAAAATAACTTCAACTAACACCTTTTTTTTGGTCACTTTCTTAAATATGTTACTATATGGATCAACATTATATATATTTATATATTTTGGGGTTGTTTAACTATTGACAACTATGTTTTCACTTTAGTAATTTGGGTTAAAGTTTTAATTGTAAAAATATACAATTTATCCCATCCAACTAAGTAATTGATAATTAAAAGCAATTTTAATATAATGTTTGAGTTATTAGTTTTTTTCCTAAGAAAAAGAATTATATATTTTTTATTTCAAAACAAAAATCAAAATATACATTGTTATGTGTCTTGAACACTTTGAGGGACTCTTTATGAGCCTCATAAACCATTCATTTAAAAATAAATAAAAATTAGTGTCAACCTCCTTTATATGTATGTTGTGTTAAAGTGATTATTCTTAAAATTTGTTATCATTAACCAAAATAAATGACCATCTTGAATCCTAGTTTCAATTTTTTATCCAAATGTATAGTAGAACATCAATGATCTATTTTTACAATTTAAGAAGATCTTAAAGATCTTTGTGAACTCAAATTACATCACCAGATAACTTTAGAGTACTTTAGGAAGAAGTTTTAGCTCTAGCCTCCAAGTCTATGTTTAGTTATACAAATTTGTAAATGCCTTCATCAAGCATTGAGTGTAGTTGATTATTTGAAATTTTACATAATTGATTAATTTCAAAGTATTAAAATCAAATAGGGATTATTTTTCTTCATGTTTACATTAGATAATTTAATTGAGCATTTTTTCAAGTTGGTCCCATCACATTTATTAAAGGGAGTGGGTTTCCTTAATTTAATTTAAGTCAAATTAAGATAGGAGATTGGTTTTCTATTCTAAATAGAGATTTATTTAGGAAATGAGGAATAATATCCTCATTGGCATATAATGCACTATTTGGAGAGATTTGTTGAAGAGTTGGGATTATATTGATATTTTCCTTGTATGGAAGATTAGATCCACCATGGATCTCAACAAACCATAAAAGTGGATCTCAACAAACCAACATTCTTGTATATAAGTCATCTTTGTATGAAAGTAGAGAGAGTAAGAGACAAAGAGCGAGAGTATGAGGAGAATGTTGGTAAACAAACACAAAACAAAGCATAAACAAAGCAATAAACTGAGAACACCAGACCCACAATTTTCACAGTATGATTTACATGGAAACCCAATGCAGGAAAAAACCACGGGGCAACGATAATCGATATTCTTATTATTCAAGGGAGAATTACAATAGCCAACACAACACATGCATACAACCATCCTCTCCTCTCATACACACAACACCTCAGTATTGTGTCTGGCTCTCACACACTCATGACACATTGCACTCTCACCTCTATGGGTATGCTTGTATATATAGAATCTCTCAAACAGTTAGACTAACTGATCATAAATAGATCACATAGATACAAAACCTATTCAATGAAGAGTGCATGCATGCACAATATAAATATAGTTTCATGCATGTGCATGTGACTGCATGGGAAATTCGTTGGCATGCTTCCACCAATCTCCACCTTGACAAAAAATTCCCTGATATATCATGCCCTTAATTAATTCATCACCTTTTCTACAAGCCAAGAGAAGTTGAACACCATCACAGCTCCACAACTTCTCTAACAATATTGTTACGTGAAAATGCCTACATGATTCACTCCAGTATGGACCATTATGCCTCCATTAGTAACCTATTTAATAAATCAATGCACTTGTCCCATTTTGATACACTAGACTGTTAGTGATCCTTGCATTCTTGCAAGACATAACCTGAGGTAGGTCTCCTCTTGTCCAAATCTCATGAATCATAACCACAGACTAAATCACTGCAACCAGTGTAGGTGATACTTGTGCTTCTGTGTTTGAAGCTCCCATTCCCATGCTCTTCACCTGATTTTTCCATGTTTCTACTGATAACACCAACTGCATGTGAAATGTTGACCATTCCCCATCGAAATCATCAAACTTCCTACTAGCATATAATACTCAAGACATATAACCATTTTCTTCTTCATCAATTAGGACACAAACCCGAGGAGAACTTACAATGGAAAGCCAAAGGGATTTTACCGGTTTCACATTATTCATACCGAATTTCCTAAGTATTTTCACCACATATTTTGTTGTGATAACCAAGCTTACCATATTTCCTGTCTCTGAGTATTTCCATGCCCAAGATTTATTTATTTTTCTCCCGGATCCTTCATAACAAATGTCCTAACCAACTGAGCCAACCTGTTGATCTCAACCTTGCTTGTGCTTGAAACAAACATAATATATAACACCAAGATAATGAATATACCATAAACACAATGCTTATACTCACTTCTTGTAAAATTTGGCTCACCATGAAGGAATCAAACATCTTGTACCGTTTTCCTGGCATGCTTTAGGCCATACAATGATTCTTGAGTTTGCAAATAAATCTTCTATTGTGATTCTGAACTAACCATTCTGGTTGTTCAATATACATCCCCTTATCCAAAAAACTCCATGTAAAATAGTTTTAACATCTAGCTATACTATCACAACTAGTGCTAACACAACATGAATAGAAACAAGATTTTAACAATTGGTGAGAGACTTTCATGGAAATCAATACCTTCCAAATACCTTTCTGCTACTAGTCATGCTTTGAACCTTTCATCTTTTATAAAAGGAGATTCATCAAACACTACATCTTTGTCGATGTTGATTATGTAGGTAGTAGGATCCCATAGTTTGCATCCCTTAACATCATCACCATATCAAAGATCTACTTGTTTGATCTGTGTCCTACTTAGAGTGCTTATAAAAAACATAAGAATCACAACTGAATAACTTCACATTTTAGTAATTACCAGATGACCTGCTTATACCTCTTCTTGAATCTTCCTGTCTTTTGCAACCGATGGTGATCGAGTTACCAGATAGCACAAACGCTTCTTTCCACAACTTTTGCTGCAACTTGGCATTACGAAACATGCCTATTCGATCCCAACTTCCTTGCAATACTTTCTAAGTTCCATGGATATGAACTTACCTTCATCATATATTCTCAAACACTTGATTGACCTGCCAACACATCAACATTTCTACATACCCACCTTTCTAACCTGGACACACTGCTCCACCTCAAACTTTGCATTTGAACAAATTTGACCAAATTCGGCCAATCCAACCCAAGTGAACCTTTTCCATTCACCTCCAGGGACTTTACACTAGAGCCTCAATGCTCCACCTTAACATGAACATTCCCTTGACCAAATCCGACCAAGCCAACCAAGTAAGTACTCATTGCTTACCTCTAGGCCCATTTACAATGGAGTTCACCAAGCCTTTTATAGGCTTCATTACATGGAATCCATGGAAAAAATACCACGGGATACCCAAAAAACATGGACCCGAAAAACCACTTGTTTTGACCTAAAAAAATATATTTAACTCATTAACTCTTTCACCGAGTCAAGGTTAACCCAACATACATGACCCCTCATAAATTCAATCTACCTAAATCTACGTCTAGACTTTTCATAGGTGACCTAATAAACCAGGGGTACGCATGCTTATCCAGGTCTTACAAACATATGCCCATTTACATGCAATCAATAATTTTTACAACTCCAAAGTAAATACATTTTTTTTTATTTCACAGTGACTCAACCATCACCGCCCTGCACGTTCTATGTGAACACAGGTGGTGAGACACAACATATAGACAAAAATTCATCAACCATACATGTAGCTGAATTTGCTTCTTTTGTTGAGTCCTCTTTGGATGCTTGTTGTATTTTCAAACAATCCTTCTTGAGATGCCTAGATTTTCCCCAGAACCAAAATTTTATCTTACCCTTATTGTCTTTTGACTTAGACTCGGTTGTACCTTTCTGATCTTTCCCTCCTTCCCTAGATAGACCTTCGACCACCATTACTTATGTTGTTAAGGTTTCCTTACTGGATATTTTCCTCATTTCCTCAGACAAGAGAGCTCCCACAACAGTGTCATAATCAATGACATCTGTTGAGCTAAACCACATAGTTGTGAACAGATGATCCCAAGACTTGGGCAACAAACACTATAGCATAACTGTCGTGTCCTCATCTTCGTACTTTACTTCCATACTATATTATTGACAAATAAAAGTATTGAAAACATTCAAGTGATCATCATTTTTCGTACCTTCTTTCATCCTCAAGCTGTACAACTGCCTCTTTAAGAAGATTATGTTCGTCAAGGAATTTGTCATATACAAACTCTCTAGTCTGTTCCACAAACCTATTGTTGTCTCCTCTTCAGCGATGTTAAACAACACTTCATCTTCCAGACAAAAATGAATAGTATTGAGGGCTCTTGCATCCAAATATTCACAGTCCTCATATGTCATGCTTGTCAGTATCTTTGTCGTTCTAGCCAATGCCTTTTGCAATCCTTGTTGCACAAGAAGATCCTGCATCTTGAGCTTCCATAGTGCAAATCTATTCTTACCGTTGAATTTCTCCACCTCAAACTTAGAATTCTGCACTTTCGCCATTAACAAAAAACTCCAAAATTCTAGTGCTTATAAAACTGAGCCTTTTTAAATGTGAAGGAATAATGGTATAAACCCCAAAATGTTTAATAAACAAGTTTTTTTTTAAATATATATA
>JZKD02S1861575.1:135473-160798 GCA_000966675.3 Picea glauca | reverse complement strand
CTTCATCTCCTAGGGTTAGGTTTTTGGATGTCTAGGACTTTTGGAATTCCTGTCTATTGTAAAAAAAGGCCTTCCGAGCCTCATTGTAACGATATTCTTGCGAATGTGAGTAGCCATCACATCTCTTCTCAGAGATAAGCTGCCACCATTCTACTGAGTCTTTCACTCTGTATTTTTACAGTCTCTGTACATTTATTTCATTAATAGAAATCGTGTATTACTGTATCTTTGTGTTTATGGTTGCATCTCTGATATATTTCTGTTATATTACTGGATATACACAATATCTCTGTGCATTTCTTTATTATATCTCTGCTCTCATTTCGTGCCGAAAATAATCCGGATCAGAATTCAACATTGAGGACGAAGGATTTGGAGCAGCGAGATATAAATTTGAAAATAGAGTTACCGAAACTTTGACCAGTGGAATTGTATACCCCTTTGGGTCATCATTTTTGGCATTAGAGCCCAGAACACTCTTTGGGATTGAGAAGCAGGATAGTTGGTTGTACAAACATAAAATTTGCAGGCAACGAAAGATATTAGAAAGATTGCAGCAAGACATATTCTGATGAGATTGGATAGGTAAATTGGTCTTTATGATTTCAATTAATTTGGGAAAGAAACCGATGTTTGCAAGTAGCAGTAGTGGAAGAAGACATCGTGGCATTGACTACAACTAGGAGAGTTGTAATAGAGATTAAGTGATGTTCTTAAATATTGTGGCAAAGAACCTTAACAAGTTCCAGCCGAAGGTTGGAAAAAGAGGAGGGCATGTGAAGTTCTCGAAAGGTGAGTGTGAGTAAGTGAAAAATATGGAAGAGCAAGGAGTTGTCAAGGAGGTTCTAGAGGAGAGAACCATAGGAATACCACAATACTAGGTTATGGAGAAAGCTTGGTGAGGTATTGGGTAACATGTTGATGGAGAAGGTTTGTTACTACACGAGCTTGATTGCAAATCACATTAGGTAAAAGGAAGCTCACGAAGGAAGAAGGAAGATGCCTATTTATGGTCATGGAAGAGGTTTAGAGAGAAGCCACAACAAAAGGAAAGACGTTGCTAGACAGTTGGCATAAAGAAGATGAGCCAAGAGGAATTTGACAGGGAGCTTGTTGAGTTAAAAGAAAGACTCGTGATAATAATAATGCTACTAAAATAAATTGAGCTCTTGGAATGTCTTCTATGGTTCCATAGCTTTCCATTGACTACTCCTGTGCCTCAATCCGATTTTAGAGCAGAAAGTTATGGTTCTTTGAAGTTAGATGGGTCTTAAAATTTACCCTTCATTGTTTGTGTTGTAACTTTTTCATAAAAGCTTTGTTTGACAAACAATTTACACCATTAGAAAGATCTCTCTGAGCTCTTTTTATTTGAGCTGTTGTGCCTTAGCATAATTTGTTCTCATGGTTTTTGAGTAGCTAGAAACGTTGTTAAGTTCCTAAAAAACGCGTTGCAAAAAGATGACGTTCAAATGATATAAAACGTCACAAAAAATCGTTGGTTTTCTGTTGTTGTTCACCCTTCAAACAACTTCGCGTGCATAAATTTCAACCTGCACACCCATATTTACCATGCGCAACAACAAAACAAGGTAAACCGTGCTTTGCGCACTTTAAACCACTGTGTTTCACTTATTTTTCGCGCTAATAACTTGCGCACACTACTTTTGTGTCGCGCGCCCATATCCACCGCGCGCAGTTTTGGTTCTTGCACTATTACCTATTTCACGTAGTTTTTGTATCGCGCGCTGATATTCCGCGCGCATTATACTCTACACATTGCACTATGCCAGAGTTTAATACGCCCCCACCATGCACCAATACTCTGCACACACCATTAACTAAATTGTCGCACGACAACATATCCCTACATTGCACACACACCAACAAAACTCCTCTACGCTCTGCCAATACTGCGCACACCACGCACGTCATTATTATGTGTGTGCACACCACGCACACCTTAATGCGTATGCCCGCCACGCAATGCTAAATTTAACGTGCGCACCCGCACACAATCATTTAGCACACACACTAGCACGCCAACATTTTTACGCGTTGTGCCTAATTTTACCTATCGCAAGCTTTTCACTGCGCAACATGCATTTTTAGTACGCCCACCTGCGCACATTCATTTTTATGCGTATCAATTCCTCGTGAATTCCGCTACTTAATAATTTTTTAAAATGATTAAGTAAATATAAAAATCATTTTAAATAAATATAAAAAAGTAAACAACATAATAAAATGATACTAACTCTAAATATCTAACCTTAATTTCTAATGGCCAAAACCCTATTGATAAGGACCACGGTGGGGTGGTACTTAAGCCAAGCCTTATTGATAGAGAACGCTAAAGCTTTCGTGCTCGACTAACGTGAGTGTGGCATGCAAGAAAGCTTGCCACGTTTGAGCGAAGCCTTGAATTCTTTTTGATCTAGCAAAAGTGGGTACTCGAAAACATGTTGTGCAATGGATGGGTTCCCCATAAAAAGGAGACGAAATATAGATCTAAGAAGCAAGATTTGTCTCAATAAACCAAACATATTAATTGTGTTCTCCAATTATATATTTATAAGGAAAGTAATAAAAAAGGAGTTCCGACCATAATTAAAGTTCACTACATTTAAAAATTACTAACTTGGCATTGCAATAATGACACGCTAACTTAGTTCCTAAATTACTAACGAGTACATCCTATTTCTCATAAACGCCTAACAAAGTTTATTAAAATTATCAAATAATAATAAAATATAAAAGTATCCATAATTTCCATCCGTAAGTCAAAATTTGGATTCGGAGTTGTTTTAGGAGGTGCAAAGGTATGTCAATGCATATATTCTAAATAAATAAGGAACCAGAAAATTTGGACTTATACAAAAGTTTATTTTATTCCAAATAAATAAGGAATCAGAAAATTTGGACTTATATAAAAGTTTATTTTCAATATTAAGATTAGCAATGGTTTTAGAAGATGCAAAGGTGTGTCAATGGATATATTCTAAATAAATGAGTTCTTGATATCACAAATGGAAATATTTTATTTTAAATAAATAAGAACCAAAAAATTTGTATTTATATAAAATTTATTTTCAATATTATGATTAGTAATGGTTTTAGAAGGTGCAAAGTTGTGTTAATGGATATATTCTAAATAAATGAGGTGTTGTCCAATGCATTTTATTAGTCCAACTACTTGAACTTGAGTTGAGACTCCCAGAGTTCAAATCATTGAAAGAGGGTGGTTTTTTCAATCCACCTACAAGCCTACGCCCCAAAGTTAAAATTGATGGAAACACTCAACTTCAACCTAGAAATTATTTACACGTGACGAAATTGATGTGAGAGATTGAAAGTGAACACTATATGATTGAAACTCCGAATAAACATGAATTGTCATTTCCATTAAAAAAAAAAAACACATTTAGCAAAGGATTTTAACCATGGATGTCATTGTAACTGCTACCTTGAATGAAATATTGACATGGAGAGTATAAGGTTGTTTGTTGCAAAATCTATGAAGTGGGCTTCACAGTATCCTTAGCTTAATACATATTAATTATTTAATATTCAATTTTTGGTTAGATTATTTGCTGACATGGCAATAATTTTGAACATAAGCATATCTCTTATCCCAACTACAGAAATGACACAAAGTGGACAACCACAAATTATGTTGTATTATACATTTGCCTAAGAGTTACACTTAAACGGATAACAACATCATTCCCATTTCCATCTCCTAAAGGTTAAATGCTACCATTGTTATGAGTTTTCTTTTGGCTTCTCAACATTGTCTACGACATATAGGAAATATTACATTGTCTAGTTTATAAACTTGTCATCATCGGAGATGTATCCATGGAAAAATTTAAGCAGTATAAATATTACAGACCGGAAAACATAAACTGTATAGTTAAAAATGAAATAAAAGAAAACAACAAATATGAGGTTCCAAAAAGGTTCCATATTTAAAAAGCATTGAATTGACCCACACAAAATTTCCCATATACCATTTCTTGGAATACCCATATACCTTATATTTGCAACGTTTTCTCTGGAGTGATATAAACTTATATTTGCAACGTTTTCTCTAGAGTGATATAAACATTGATAAGTAGAAAATCGATCCCTAAGACCTTGAAACAACTTGCTATAAATGCCTTCACTTTCCAGGTTTTAAATGTATATCTGGAATTTATTTAATGATGCCGACATTTTAGATTTAATACACTTTGATTGTTGAGTCCTGATTGCAGAGTGGTTTGAAAATATGTTGTTTGTTTCAGAGTTACACAGCTAAAAAAAATGCTCATAGAATGATCTATCACATAACCTCAACATTCAAACATTGTGATAGACATAAATGTCTGGAGAGACATAATCTAAATCACATATATTAATATAAAAAAAGAAGCATCTTTCCCTTGAATCTCAACATTCTTTCTCCACTTTTTAGTAGTTATCATTACATTTTTCATCATCCATCATCATTTACTATATAGAGGTGAGATAACAACTATATGGTTTGTTGGTTTCAATTTGCAACCACTAAGTAGTGTTTACTAGAGTGATCCCTATGGAGTCCAGTTACTTCCATAATTCCAAATAGAGGAAGAGAGCCACAAAATTTTATGAAAAAAGGGACTTTAATTACCTAAAGAGCCCACCCAAAAATCTAATTCCATTAGAATTGAGATAGGAAAAAAGTGTAATTGTCATCATCAAGATTGTCTTCGCCCTTTTGTTATCAAAACTTTGATATCCAACATTTCTTTTAAGTATTTCAAATGTATTTGACTACAAGCTTGATGGAAGCAATATCAAGATTCTTGGAATATGTCACTTCAAAAATTCTCAGCTAGAACCCATACAGAAATGGGCTGGAAATCAAACCTGGATTAGTTAAATAAATACCTCCACCTGCTGGGTCTAATTTCAATATTCCCAGGCTGGACAAGGGCATGATTTCTATGTAAGGATAAGAGGAAGCTAGCATCATCCATCATCATCTACTATATAGAGGTGAGATAACAACTATATGGTTTGTTGGTTTCAATTTGCAACCACTAAGTAGTGTTTACTAGAGTGATCCTTGTGGAATCCAGTTACTTCCATAATTCCAAATAGAGGAGGAGAGCCACAAAAGTTTATGGAAAAAGGGACTTTAATTACCTAAAGAGCCCACCCAAAAATCCAATTCCATTAGAATTGAGATAGGAAAAAAGTGTAATTGTCATCATCAAGATTGGCTTCGCCCTTTTGTTATCAAAAATTTGATATCCAACATTTCTTTTAAGTATTTAAAATGTATTTGACTACAGGCTCGATGGAAGCAATATCAAGATTCTTGGAATATGTCACTTCAAAAATTCTCAGCTAGAACCCATACAGAAATGGGCTAGAAATCGAACCTGGACTAGTAAAATAAATACCTCCACCTGCTGGGTCTAATTTCAATATTCCCAGGCTGGACAAGGGCATGATTTCTATGTAAGGATAAGAGGAAGCTAGCTAAAAAGAAACGATTTCTTAAAATCTTTTAACATTTCCACGCAACACAAAGGAAAGGATGAAATCCCAAAACAATATTTGACATAAAACTTGGATAAGCTAAAGAAGATCTGCATCTGAATTATACCAATGATGTTTGTATATATTTGATTCAAAATAAACTAAACATCATACTTATGGATTTCAAACAATGGTTTTGAAACAAGAAAACAACCAACTCAATGCTAAATGTACCTAGATCTTAATTACACCCAATAGAATGTTCCTAAAACTATTATGTGTGCATGCATATTTAATATATAGAATGTGGAGGGAAATCCTGTACTTGTAGGTTACCATTTATACCTATGGAAAACTTACTTGAACAATCAGTTTGATTAAAACCGCATAAAGTAATGATGATCACTCCATGAAGAGGCAATCCATCTTGCCCACGTATGGACATTAAAAAAAATGAAAGTCATTAGTAATTTAAAACATTGTTAAACAGTGACCAACCCAATGTGTTCATAGTGCTTTTAAAGGGAAGAAAAATTGTTTCAAATTTCAAAGCATGTCCCAAACGTTGACCCCAATAATAAAAGTGAAAACAGAGTATAGAAACAATCGTTTAACCACTTGGATGACTATCTGGAGCATTAAGGTGGATGTTATTTAATCAAGAAGATACCCTATATTCTGCAACAAGCAATTTCCTCAAGAAATCCTTAAGCTAGAGAGACGTTGGCCCTAGAATTCATATCGCTTCATAGTATATTTCATCGGTTTAGTTAGAGATGTTTTTATAACTCCAATTGTGTTGCAAAGTATAAATCAGAACATGAGGTAGAGTTCAAAATCCCTGTCGCGTAAAATGAAGACTTGGAGTATCAAAATATTTCAAGCATTCAAAATATAAGAATGATACAAAACTCACAAGAGGGAGCTCTCATAGAAGATTGAAAACATGACTCGAGGTTTTGCGACTCAGTTAGAAAATTTGACCAAATTATTAAAGCATTGATTATTAACCTCAGACATGATCAACTCACAACAAACATGTTTATCTGTTTTCATAGTGAGAAGGAGATGTTACTAAAACATTTACGAGATCAACAATCCTATTTATAATTATCAAAATTATTTACATCCACAAAAGAAGATGCATTTCAATCTCACTCTGTATAACATGCATTTACATAAGCTTTTCAGTGATTTGAGATTGAATTCGTAAGAAAAATTCATATAGAACATTATCAAACATTTCAAAACCAATTTATAACCCATAATTGGATATCATACTTATCTTTCGAACACTGCAGACCAACCACCACCTGAGCGAGCAATTTTCATCCAATCGTAGGAAAATCCATAGCGGACACCACCCCCTAGTCGGGCTATGATACCACCAGGGCGAAGTAGGGATAGTTAACTCTGAAATTTGGACTCTAATCAATTTTTTCCTCTCCAAATTTCTCGAGGACGAATTAGTCCTATGTTACCCACATAACTACCCCACACAAAACAATGAATAGTTCCTTCTTTGTTGTTCAGTATGTCATAAATTACTCACTTTTGTGTTATTCAGTGTGTGCATAGAAGGTCCAGACCATGTCTCAAGTTTCAATAGAGTTTTCCATGTTTTTTTGGCTTCTTCTTAAGGCTACCAGCTTACATTCATGGTTGGTTGGTATATGATGGGTTTGGATCTCTTCCTCTAATGTCTAACCTCTCAAAACTCTTCTCCGCCTTCTTTTCTAATAGCTCCCCTCACCCCATTGGAATTTCCCTCATGCATAATGGCTAGAGAATTCAAACACAACTTATCTTCCTCGATCCAAGAATGTAGGGAGACACTTTGCTAAAATTTAGGAGTCGTGGCTTAGATTAAGGAGTTGGTTTCCTCCACTCCTCTTAACTCATTTTTGTTTTGAAATTCAAAATTGAAATTGGGTGAGGGTTCAAGGTAGCATAAGGTAGATTATTTAGGCATAAGCCCCCCTTAGACTCTCACATTTCTCCTCTTGTAGTATCATAGCCCCTATAGGTGCTCAAGCTTAGTTGATTTTGGTATTCTTCTTTATTAACTGCAAAACAAAAAGATGTACAATATTCATAGCACCATGATATGGTGTCAATGTAGAAAAATTATAAATTATCCATGCAAGGTATTTAATAATATTAATTACAAATAATTCCAAGAGTAAAATTTGGGATATTACATCCCCTCCCCCTTGAAATAACACCGTCCTCATTGTTCTTTATTGTAACAATGTCTATAATTGTGAAAGTAGGGATGGATATGCCTTTCTCATGGCATCCTCCATCTCCCAGTTGGCCTCATTTGGTCCAAAGTGATTCCATTGCACTTTTACCCGAGCAATGGCTCGGTTTTAGAGCATTGTGACTTTCCTATCTATTATGCACATGGAATCTGGCTGGAACTCTCCCTCTAGTTCCACCTGGATACGTTCCAATCAATAACACGATTATAATAATGTACATATTTTTTAAGGAAAGATACATGAAAAACATTATGTGTTTTAATATTAGCAGGTAAATAAATCTTATAAGCTATTGGTCCCATCCTTTCCAAAATTTCGAATGGTCCACAATATCTAGGTGCAAGTTTGGCAGGGGATCCAAGCTTCAATGAACTCTTTTGTGGTTTCACTTTAAGATACACATGCTCACTGACTTTGAATTCTTTATGAGCCTGCTTTCTGTCTGTGTAACTCTTATGTATGTCTTGGGTTGTCTTCAAGTTCTGTTTGATATTGATGACTTCTTGTTCCATGTCTTTCAACATTTATGGTCAAAGTGTGATTCTATTTACTGAGTTGTCCCAACTTACAGGTGTATTACACCTTCTTCCATATAGTGCCTCAAAAGGACTCATCTTTAAAGATGTTTGGTAACAATTATTGTAGGAAAATTATACCAAATGCAAATACTCTTCCCATTTACTCGGTTTATTCATAATATACATGTGAAGCATATCTTCCAATATTTAGTTTTTCCTCTTTATTTTACCATCTGAATGCAGATGATTGGAAATGTTGAAATTTAATTGTGTGCCCAAGCCTTCGAATAGTCCTTTCCAAAACCTTGATCTAAACTTTGAATCTTTGTCAAATATAATTGTGGTAGGTATTCCATGCAATATGAAGATTTATTTCACGAAAATCTCTACAACATTGACTTCTTTAAATGTGGACTTTATAGGAATGAAGTGAGCAACCTTGCTCAATCTCTCCACTACAACCATGATGGCATCATGTTGTTTCACTGTCTTCGACAATCTTGTGATAAATTTCATGTTGATAACTTCCCATTTCCATTCAGGAATGGGTAAAGGTTGCAACAATATTGTTGGATGTTTATGTTATTCTTTAACCTATTGGCATTCCAAGCATCTTGCAATATAATCAACAATTTCATTTTTCATTCCAGGAAAAAAATATTGCTTCCTTTTGCAAAAATCATTTTTTGGTAACCTGGATGTCATGAGTAAGGTTTTTTGTGCATTTCATCTAAGATAAGTCTTTAACTCCTCTGCATCAGGGATGTACAATATGTCCTTATAGATCATCAATCCTTCTTCAGTTATCTGATAGACATCAAATTTTTGGTTTGGTGGTTCTTGTTGTAGGCCTTCCTTTGCTTGAAGAAAGTACTCATCCTTATCCAATACCTCTTTTATCTTGGACTTCTGATAAGATTCACAAGTGTCGATAGTTTCCAAGTGTATAACCTACATACTTCTGATACCTTGTTTTCTTTTCCCTTTATGTGTCTTATTTCAAAATCATACTCGCTGATGAATGTTAACCATCTATATTGTCTAACATTGAAGTGAGGCTGATCGAAAATATGCTTTAATCCATTATGGTCTGTCAACAAAACAATTTTTCTACCCATCAATTAGTGTCACCACATATTAAGTGCATGTGTTATGGTTGCAAGTTCCAGGTCATGGGTAACATAGTTCCTTTCATACTCCTTCAATTTCCTGGATTCATAACTTACCATGTGATTATCTTGCATAAGAACTCCACCCATTCCTTCTTTACATGCATTTGTACACACTATGAAGTATTTGGTTGGGTCAATGATATTTAGTACTGGTGCACTGGTTAGAAGATGCTTCATGAGTTGAAATCTTTCTTCACATTTAGTAGAGCACACAAACTTTACTACTTTATTTTGTAAAGAGGTTATGGGATGGCCAATTTTTGAAAACCCCTCTATGAATCTTTTGTAGTATCCTTCCAGTCCCATACATGACCTTATATCTATCAAGTTCTTTGGAGTGGGCTAGTTCATAATGGCCTTGATCTTTTCTGGATCAAGTGATATTTCCTTATTTGATATGATGTGTCCCAAATACTATATATGCCTTTGATAGAAATCACATTTACTAAACTTGGCATACAATTTATGTTCTCTTTGTGTCTGCAACACCCATATGAGATTCTCCTCATGTTCTTATTCTGATTTTGAGTAGATAAGTATGTCATCAATAAAGACCAGTACAAACTTATCCAAATATTTGTTGAAAACTATGTTCATGAGACACATTAATGTAACTCGTGCATTAGTAAGTCCAAATGGTATCACCATGAACTAGTAATGACCGTACCTTGTTCTTAAAGTTGTCTTATGAATATTCTCATCTTTAATTCTGACTTGATGATACCTTGATCTCAAGTCAATCTTAGAAAAAAAAATTGCTCGTTGTACCTGATCAAATAAATCATCAATTTGGGGCAAATGGTACTTGTTTTTCACTTTCACTTTGTTCAATTTCCTGTAGTCAATGCATAGTCTAAGAGTACCATCTTTCTTCTTCACAAACAATACATGTTCTCCCCAAGGAGACATACTTGGTCTTATATACCCTTTGTCTAACAAATCCTATATTTTCATCTTTAGTTCCATTGGTTCAAGTGTACTCATTTTGTACGGAGCTCTTGATATAGGTGCAGAACTAGGAAAGAGATCAATTGAGAAGTCAATATCTCTTTTTGGAGGTAGACCCAATATCTCTTCTCGAAAGACATCCTTAAATTCTTGGAGTTTTGGATAGTCTTGAATATTTGACTCTTTGTTATCTTTTGACTCCAATACTTGAATTGCATATAATGTGAAACCTTTTCCGACACTCATTTTTAACTCAGTAAAGATGAAATATTTCTTATAGAAAGGGTTCTCAAAGTGCCTTTCACTAAACTTGGATTCCCTTCATCATATATGCATTCAAAGGTCTTATTGTAGTAGTCCAACTTCACTTTATTTGTTTTCAACCAATCCATGTCAATTAAGGCATCACCCAAAGGTAAAATATTTAGATTCACCCTTGTAAGCAGTCTGCTCATTTCCACTGGGCATTATTCTATTAATTCACTAACCTTTCTCTTTACCCCTATATCCAATCGAATTAACCAAGATTTCTCGTGTTTATTTTTCTAAACAATGCATGTATCAACAATAGTAGGAGTAATGCAGCTATGAATAGATCCAATATCAATTAGAATATAAATATCTTTCTTAGCAATCTTACCATCAACTTCCACCACTGATTCCTGGTGGTTTGCATGTCGATCCTCTAATGCAACATAATTTTTTGGAATAGTATTTTCTACAAAATTCACTGTTGCATCTTCTTGTATAGTATAGGTAGTCTTCTTAGTTTCCTTCCCACGAGGACAATACCTGAGCATATGCTCTTCTCTGCATCCCCAACACTTGAGAGGCCCTTTCCATGGCTCCCTTGGCTTTCCTGCTATTGACTCTACTGGTTTGTTTCCACTTTAAGATGGGAAATTTTGTTGAACGTTGCTTCGTGCTGGATGGTTTGGTTTAAAAATTCTCGATTGATTCTTAAACCGTGAAGGTTTAGATGATTTCTTCCTTTGCTCAAACTTTTCCTTCCACATCTTGCTAAATTCTAGTTTGTTCTTACTTTGCTCGTAACAATACTTACCTTTTCCTATTGTATCATCAAGGGTCTTAGGCTCATCAAACTCAACCTTGTCTCTGTATGATTGATGCAATCCACTAAGGAAATGTTGAATCTTTACTTTTTCATCTTTGATATATGGAACACACCTTAGAAGTTCCAAGAATTTGCTTGCATAGTCATCCATAGTTAATTGACCCAATTTCATTTCATGAAATTCCTTGATTTTTCCATCATAATACCTCTCTGATAAATACTTCTGACATGAGTACTTTTTAAATAGTTTCTAAGTGGTTTTCTTTTCACTAAGTTCCTTTACATTCTTGAGATCCTCCCACCTTATATATTCTATGTCGTTCAATTTGTAAATAACCACTATGTCTTTCATGTTGCTAGAATAATCATGCACCTGAAAATACTTTCTCATACCAAGAAGCCATGCCTCGAATTCCTCACCAAACTTCACCTCACCATTAAAGGTAGGTGGTTTTATCTTTCAAAACTCCCTTTGTAAGTAGTCTTGGAAATTTTCTTTTTCTTCTTGTGCCTAGAAGAAGGTTTGGACCCATTAATGATGGATTCATTAGAAGTAGTTGTATTCTGACTTGAATAATTTGTTATTGTAACAATATCATCACTAGAGGTCTAATTTTTTATGCTAAGAGACCTCTTCCTCAAAGGAATTTTACCTATGTTACTTGATATCTGACCTTGTTGCATGTTTTTATGAATCTTGGTCAAGCTTTGTAACCAAACGACATTCAATTCCCTCTATTCTTCTTGGGCTTTGATAAGATTCTCATTATCTACTTTCATACTTCTCACAGTCTCTACCATGTCTGGAGGAGTCTCTCTCCTCTCATGATTTTTAGTGTCTGGAATATGTCATGCATCTTCCATGATGTGTTATCTTTCTTTTTCTTTCTCTACGAAAAAACCACATTAGATAACAAAACCAACATGTTAAAAAAAAAAGGAAAGTTGCCAATAATTTAAAACATGGTTAAATAGTGAGCGACCCAATGTGTCCATAGTGATTTTAAAGGGAAGATGAAATGTGTTAGATTTCAAAGCATGTCCCAAATGTTTCCCCCAATAATCAAACTCCATGAATCATTTAACCACTTGGATGACTATCTAGAGCATGGAGGTGGGTGTTATTTAATCAAGAAGACAACCTAATATATTTTGCAGCAAGTAATTTCCTTAGACAATCCTTAAGTTGGAGAGACATTGACCCTAGAGGTCATATCACTTCACAACATATTTCATCGGTTTAGTTAGAGATTTTTTTATAACTTCAATTGTTCTACAAAGTATAATTCAGGATAGAGGTAGAGTTCAAAATCCCTGTCACATATGATGAAGACTTGGAGTATTAAAATATTTCAAGCATTCAAACTATAATAATGATGCAAAGTTATGACAAGAGGGATCTCTCATAGCAGATTGAAAACATGACTCGATGTTTTGAGACTTAGGTTTTTAGAAAATTTGAGCAAATTATTAAAGCATTGATTATTAACCTCAAATAGGATCAATTTGCAGCAAACATGTTTATCTGTTTTCAAAGTGAGAAGGAGATGTTACTAAAACATTTACGAGATCAACAATCTTATTTATAATTATCAAAATTCTTTTCATGCACGCAGAAGCAGAGAGATTTCAATCTCACTCTATATAACATGCATTTACATAAGCTTCTCAATGATTTGAGACAAAATTCAACAAAAAAATTCATACAAAACATTATCAAACATTTCAAAACCAATCGATAACCCAAAATTGGAGATTATACTTACCATTCGAAGATTGTAGGACAACCACCAGCTGATCAAGTTTTTTCCACCCAACCGTAGGCAAATCCACAGTGGACATCACCCCCTAGTCGGGCTATGATACCACCAAGGTGAAGCATGGATAGTTAAGTCTGAAATTTGGACTCTAATCAATCATTTCCTCTGCAGATTTCTTGAGGACAAATTAGTCCTATGGCACCCACATACCTGCCCCACAAAACACAATGAGTATTTCCTTCTCTGTTGTTCAATACCACAGAAATTACTCACTCTTGTGCTATTTAGTGTGTGCATAGAAGGTACAGATCATGTCTCAAGTTTCAACAGAGTTTTCCATGTTTTCTTGGATTCTTCTCAAGGCTACCAGCTTGCATTCATGGTTGGTTGGTCTATGATAGGTTTGTCTCTCTTCCTCCAATATCTAACCTCTCAAAACTCTTCTCCACCTCCTTTTTAACAGCTCCCCCCACCCCATTCGAATTTCCCCTATGCATAATGGCTAGAGAATTTAAACACAACTTCTCTTCCTAGATCCAAGAATGTAGGGGAGGCAGTTTGCTAAAATTTAGGAGTTGTGGCTTAGATTGATAAGTTGGTTTTCTCCACTCCTCTTAACTCATTTTTTTTAAATTCAAAATTGAAATTGTGTTAGGGTTCACGGTAGCATAAGGTGGATGATTTAGGCACAAATCCCCCTTATGTAACGTCCCTGACCATCCATGCTGGGCCACACTACACCAGAGAAAAGTTACCGTTCTCTCTGCGGGACATACTATAACATACCCAACATCCAACTGAGCTATGCCACATAAATATTTCTCTGAAGGACTACATACAATTAAAATATATACACACAGAACTCTTGCGAAAGCATTATATATAAAACAAAAACATACAAATACATCTGTAAATACACAGATTCACACTGAAATAACAATAAACGTATACATGCATCATATACAGGCAATACCCATAAAAATAAACACAGTTATAACCACACATATGAGAACCCATAAAATAAGCACGTAAATAACAATGCAACATGTAAATTTATCACACAATTGACACTTATCTTGGTAATAATGTCAGCAATTGCGTGCAGACCTTCCACGGACCTCCCAACCTTAGACCACATTATTCATCACTCTCAATAGTGAGTCACCCCCGAGTTGGGACTAAACTCCACCCGGGTAAAGGTATTCCTAACCAGGCTAAAGGCTCATAGACAACAAGAAAGACTCTGTCTCGGGTGCCAAATCAACTAACAACCTACAATCCCTCATTCCCCACATGCTTGTCCCACCCAGGAAGTGTGCCCCTTCTCTACTCAACATTCCTTTGGCTGCCCCACTTCCTTTTTGAGCTTCAGCAACAGGTCGGACAGGAAGTCTCATAGCATTGTAGCTGCAGTTTAGCACCTTCAGAAAATCAATTCCCAACAATTCTCTCACCCAGAGAATTGCTCACGGGCCTAACAACCCACCTCTTCAATATCCCACGGGCCTGACAACCTGCTTCTTCAGTCTAGCTCCCAAGCTAACCAAATACACCAACACAAAATGGCTATGGATCCAAGTTTAGGTACAATCATGAAGATACGAAAAATAGCTCAATGGGTGTGTTCATGCTCATGGATGACTGAATGATGGAAGGAATGATGGCAAAGATGATCAGAAATGAACTAAGTCCCAACAATATGTATGGATGTCCCCAACTTGACACTTGTCATATTGGGAGCTACTTTGACCCACTTGTCCCCAACTTTAGAACTTAGGATAAAATAATTATCCATACTTTATATTAAAGAAATATTAATACAATATTCTTTTTTGGCTTAAACTCCCTATCTTAGCCCTTTTCCTTAACTTAGCCCCTCCCTTTCCCTAACTAGTGGAGTTTAGTTCCCCATCTCTTTTATTGTGGTCGGTTTGCACGCAACGATGTATTTTATATTAATAATGAGATATGTACAAAAACAGGTGCACTGGCCTTTAACATCTAGGATCTCCGGCCTAATCAAAACATAAGCATCCTATCTTATAATAACTATCTCACCAACCTATAAAACATAGCATATACACAAAGGCTCGCTGGCCTCACAATCGCGCACACTCAATTTGCTACGCGCGGTATCAAGGAATGTGTACACTTCATCATTTTACTATGCAGTACCAGTGTGCACTATGCTATGAAATGTGCATGCGAAAATGATATCAAAATAGCTCACCATCTTAAGTACGTTTTTATCTACATTATGATTGGGCGCGGCCTAGGGATATTACAATCCCCTCCCCTTATTTATGCACTGTCCTCAGTGCATCATGTACCCATATACAACAAAATTTCAAAAATCCTCAAAAAGATGCGGGTATTCTGCCTGCATTGCATCCTCATGCTTCCATGTAGCATCCTCAAGTCTGTACCAAGTCCATTGGACCTTTACAAGCCCTATGGCTCGGTTCCGAAGCTATTTGATATTTCAGTCCAAAATGTGTACCGGATGCACTTGGAAAGCGCCTTCTTGCTCCACCTGAATCACATTCCAATCAATAACATGATTAGCATCAGGTATATATTTCTTGAGTAATGATACATGGAATACATTATGAACAAACATAGATGCATACAATGTAATCATATAAGCTACTGGACTAATCCTCTCTAGGATTTCAAACGGCCCACAATAGCGAGCTGACAACTTTGAACAATTTCCCAATTTCAGGGAACATCTGTTGGCCTTCACTTTCAAGAATACATGGTCTCCCACTTTAAATTCCCCGTGAGTTCTGCCCTTATCAACATAGATTTTCTTCCTGTCTAGGGAAGCCTTTAAATTTTGCTTTATTTTTATCATTTGTTCCTCCATTTCCATAAGAAAATATGGCCCAACCACTACTCTGTCTGCTGGGTTATCCAAACTTACTGGTGTGTTGCACTTTCTTCCATAAAGTGTCTCAAATGGGCTCATTTTTAGAGATGCTTGGTACCCATTGTTATAAACAAACTCTACCAAGTGTAGGTAGTCTTCTAATTTTGATGGTTTATCCATCACATACATCCTCAACATATCTTCAATCACTTGATTTACCCTCTCAGTTTGACCATCTGATTCTGGATGATAAGCTATACTAAAATTCAAGTTTGTTCCAAATCCATTAAATAATCCCTTCCAAAATTTTGAGGTAAATTTTGGATCTCTGTCAGACACAATTGTCTTGGGTATTCCATGTAATCTAACAATTTCTTTCATATAAACATCAACAATGTTCACTGCCTTGTGAGTGAGCTTAACTAGAATAAAATGTGTAGCTTTAGTAAGCTTATCCACCACTACCATGATAGAATCATGTTGCTTGTTTGTTCTGGGAAGTTTGGTAATGAAATCCACGGTTACAACTTCCCACTTCCACTCAGGAATGGGTAATGGCTGTAGCAAACCAGCTGGGTGGCTATGCTCAATGTTTACCTTTTGACATTCCAAACATCTAGCAATAAAATCAACAATCTCTTTTTTCATGCCTGACCAATAATATTGGCTCTTACCAGCTGCAACAATTTTTTGATATCCTGGGTGCCCAACATAAGGTACATTATGCATTTCTCTCAATATAATATTTTTCAACTCCTGGGAATTTGGTACATAAATTCTGCCCCTGTACCTAAGAGTTTCATCATTATCTAGCTTGTAATCTTTAATTTTTTGCTGCAAATTACCTTGTTGTAATTTTGCCACTAATTCCTTGTATTGCAAATCTAATTTGGCAGCCTCTGTAATTCTGTCTTTCAAATCTGATTTGTTCATGCTAATGGTTGTAGCATGCATTTCATGCACTCTTCTGTTGAGTGCATCAACCACTTTGTTCTCTTTCCCTTTGATACGCTTTATATCAAAGCCATATTCACTCAGAAATTCTAACCATCTGCTTTGCCTAGCATTTAGAGTTGGCTGATCAAATAAATATTTCAGACCATTATGGTCTATTCTCATCTCAAACCTTTTTCCCATGAGGTAGTGTCTCCATTTCCTCAAGGCATGTACTATGGATGCCAACTCCAAATCATGAGTGGCATAATGTCTTTCATGCTCCTTCAACTTCCTTGATTCATAACATATAACAAACCCATTTTGACTGAGGACTCCACCAAGTCCCTCTTTAAATGCATCTGTGAAAACAATGAAGTCTGCATTTGGGTCTGCAATCCTTAGTATTGGAGCACTTGTTAATAATTGTTTCAAGTGTTGAAAACTCTTTTCACAATCCAATGTCCACTGAAACTTCACACCCTTGTTTTATAAGGAAGTGATTGGGTGTGTAATATTTGAGAATCCTTCAATAAATCTCCTATAGTATCCTGCAAGGCCCATGAATGATCTTACTTCTATCACATTCTTTGGCACTGACCATTCTCTAATGGCTTCTATCTTCTTAGGATCCACTGTTATCCCATCATTTGAAATGATATGCCCCAAATAATGAATTTGCTTCTGATAAAATGAGCACTTGCTCAACTTGGCATACAACTAATGATCCCTTAATACTTGCAACACCATCCTCAAATGATGTTCATGATCTTCCTCTAACTTAGAATATCTAATAATGTCATCCAAAAATACAACGAAAAACTTGTCTAAATATTCTCGGAAAACACCATTCATTAAGCACATGAAAACAACCGGTGCATTTGACAACCCAAATGACACCACTGTGAACTCATAATGACCATACCTTGTCCTGAAGGCGGTCTTAATGATATATTCCTCTTTAATCCTTACCTGATGGTATCCTAACCTGAGATCTATCTTTGAAAATATCTTGGTGTCCTTCAATTGATCAAAGAGATCATCAATCCTTGGCAGATGATACTTATTCTTTACAATCACTTTATTCAACTGTCTGAAATCAATGCACAATCTTAATGTTCCATATTTCTTCTTCATGAACAAGACTGGGGCACCCCAAGGTGACACACTTGGGATTATATACCCCTTCTTCATAAGTTCTTCAAGCTTCATTTGCAACTCCTTCAGCTCTGGTGTACTCATTCTGTAAGGAGTCTTTGACACTGGAGCTGCTCCAGGCATTAAATTTATAGAGAAATCAATATCTCTCTTTGGGGGTAGTCCTGGTACCTCCTTGAATACAACTTCAAATTATTCTAGAACTACATAATATTCCAAATTTGGCACCTTATCTTTAGGTGTCTCTTCCATATGTGTTGCAAATATTTGACATCATTTTTTGTAACATTTCTTCAGCTGCAATGCTGAAATTTCTTTGACGGTTACTACCCTAGGAATTCCCTACACTCTCCTAAGGTTCCCTTCCTCATCCAAGATAGTAAATTCCTTGTTATGACAGTCTAGGATAGCATGATGTTGGTCCAACCAATCCATCCCAATTAGAAAGTCATAGGAACCTAAAGGAAAGATGTTCAAATCTACCCTGGTGTTCAGTCCATTCATGTTCATAAGACATGACGTAACCATCTCATTGAATTTTCTTTTGGCTCTGGTAGCCAGCTGCACCAACCAAGATTTTCCATGCTTGTTTCTTAGAAAATGCAAACTTTCCACCATCTTAGGATCTATATAACTATGACTAGCTTCTGAATCAATTAAAATAACAATGGTTTGGTTATTGATCATACCTTCCACTTCAATCATATGTGACTGATACTCTGCTTGCTTGTTATCTAGGGCTGCATAGATCCTTGGTACATTTCTTCCCATGTCCTCCACTATTTCATCTTGTTGTACATTGTGAACAGTCCTCCATTTTTCACCTCTATGAGGACAATCTCTGAACATATGATCTTCTTTACAACCCCAACATTGAATAGGTGGCTTCTTTGGCCTTTGACCCCCAGTGTCAATCGTTCTGGGTTCTTTAGGAGTTTGTTGTCCTTGAGGATTATTTATGAAGAATGGTGGCTTAGTTCCCTTCTTCCTTTGATCCATCTTGAATTTCTTCTTGTCTTCCCAAGATTTTTGGAAATTTGGCCTTGATTTTTGCTGATCATAAATGCATTTAGCTTGCCTTATGGTCTCTTCCAATGTCTTGGGATCATCATACTATATTTTGTCAATCATGAATGATGGAAATCCACTCAAATACCTCTGAATCTTAATTGTCTCATCCTTGATGAAATAGACATACTTCAACAATTCTAAAAACCTTCTTTCATATTCATCTATTGTCATACTCCCAAGCTTGAGTTCAAATAACTCTTTCATTTTCTTGTCATAGTATCTCTTAGTCAAGTATTTATTTTCAAAATACTTCTTGAATTCTCTCCAAGTAACACTTTTCTCTTTAATGTGCTGCACCTACACAAGATGATCCCACCACATGGATGCGTTTCCCTTGAGTTGATAGATAAAAATTCTACCTTCTACATGAGAAGAATAATTATGCAATTGAAAATAATTTCTCATGCCCAGAAACCATGTCTCTCCATCTTCATCCTTCTTGTGCTCACCATCAAATGTAGGAGGTTTGATTTTGTTCATTTCTCCTCGTAGCTCATTCACCCCAAAGCTTTTGTTCTTCCTGACAGAGGATGGAATTGAGTTGTTCTGTGCTCTCTTATTGGAATGCCTCGGGGAGTGGTGGTGATTTATACTAACACTTCTTGCTCTTCTTTTCTCATCATGAGATCTGTGACTTCCAGATTTGCTTGAGCCACTCTCCTTATCCAATTTCTTTTCTATTCTATTCAAGCTCTGGAATAACTTCATGTTGAAGTCATCCTGCTGCTCCTTGGCTTTCATAAGCATTTCATTATCATCTTTATGGATTTGGACGTCCTTCTATAAATTTTTAATGGTCTCCGCCATATTCGTGTTTTCATTCCTTTCATCTCCATGTCCATTGGAGTTTGTTCCTTCAATGCCCAAATGGACATCCATCCCTCTAATATCATCCTCCTGACTGTAAGTCCCCTATGCCTCTTCCATTCCTATGGACTCTATGTTGATCTTGATCTGATCTAGTTGTTGTCAAATATGCAAAATGTGCAGCCAACAAAACTTTGTCAGGCTAACTATTTCAACAATTTCATGAAAATATGAACCATTCTGGTTCAATAATATATATTATAATTATTTCTTCTAATTTCATGGAAATTTGAATGCCCAGATCAATTTTCTGAGTGTATATTTATATTCCCCTATCCAAGAGCTTTCCAATGCCTTCTCCCATGCTTAATTCCGAGTCTTGAGCAGAAAGTTATGGCTATTTAAAAATTGCCCATTAATTTTGTTGTTCATTTTTCTCAAATTGACGCAACTTTGCCCTGTAATATGTATTTTTGCACCTAATCCTTTGGAATTTTAGTAGGATCTCAATTGGGTTTCTTCATATATATCTTATGGACACTTTTTCCAAGTTTCACTTCTTTCTGGGCTCTGGGATGCTAGTTACAGCCTGCTGAAATTCCAGACCAAAATACCATATTGTAACTAGTATGCTACAGGTTCCTTATTTTCCATATTAAACACTTTTAACATGCCCATAAATTTAATTGAGCTCTTGTAATGTATTCTATGGTTCCATATCTTTCCATTGACTGCTCCTGTGCCTCAATCTGATTCTGGAGTAGAAAGTTATGGTTCTTTGAAGTTAGATGGGTCTTAAAATTTACCCTTCATTGTTTGTGTTGTAACTTTCTCATAAAAGATTTGTTTGACGAACAATTTACACCATTAGAAAGATCTCTCTGAGCTCTTTTTATTTGAGCTGATGTGCCTTGTCACACTCTATTCTCATGCTTTTTGAGTAGCTATAAACGTTGATAAGTCCCTAAAAAACGCGTTGCAAAAAGATGACGTTGAAATGATATAAAACGTCGCAGAAAATCATTGGTTTTCTGTTGTTGTTCACCCTTCAAACAACTTCGCGTGCACAAATTTCAACCTGCACACCCATATTTACCATGCACAGCAAAAAATCAAGGTAAACCGTTCTTTACGCACTTTAAAACCACTGTGTTTCACTTCTTTGTCGCACTAATAACTTGCGCGCACTACTTTTGTGTCGCACGCCCATATCCACCGCGCACAATTTTGGTTCTTGCACTATTACCTGTTTCGCGTAGTTTTTGTATCACGCGTTGATATTCCACGTGCATTATAATCTACACATTGCACCATGTCAGAGTTTAATACGCCCCCACCGTGCACCAACACTCTACGCACACCATTAACTAGATTGTCGCGCGACAACATATCCCTACATTGCATACACACCAACAAAACTCCTCTGCTCTCTGCCAATACTGCGCACACCACGCGTGTCATTATTATGTGTGTGCACACCGTGCACACCTTAATGCATATGCACGCCGCACAATGCTAAATTTAATGTGCGCACCCGCACACAATCATTTTTCCGCGTGGTGCCAAAATTTACTGCGCGCACCCGCTCACCATATTTTTCCACGGGGTGCCAAAATTTAGTGCACACACCAGCACGCCAACATTTTCCCGCGTTGTGCCCAATTTTACCTATCACAAGATTTTCAGTGCGCAACATGCATTTTTAGTGCACCCACCTGCGCACATTCATTTTTATGCGTATCAATTCCTCGTGAATTCCGCTACAGAAATTGGGGCTTTTGACTTAATTTTTTCCCCAATTTACCATCGACATTCTGCAACCATAAAATTTGTTCAATTTCATCCCGATAACACCAATTTAACCTCTGTAACAATAAATCGTTGTGGGTGGACATTTCTGGAACGATTTTTTCCCAAACTCAATTCACGAATTGAGAATTTTAATTATAAAACTCACTCCAACTGCCATGGCTTCACTGTGACTTCAAATTTGACCAATTCTCGGTCTGAATTTTCTAGAACATATATTAAATCAATAGTATCACACCACATGGCCTAATTTCTCAATTTTTCTCATGAATTTAACAACCAAAATTGGAGTTTTTTCCCAATTTTGCCCAATTGTTGTTGTTTTTTACCATGGACGCTCTTCAACTCGAAATTTGACCATTTCGAAATTAATCCTCTGTGAAATTCGCTTCATTCAACTTGCTCAGCCCATCCAGGCTCAGTGTTGAAAACTGAGGCTCTGATACCAATTTGTAATGTCCTCGACCATCCATGCTGGGCCACCCTACGCCAAAGAACTCTTATTGTTCTCTCTGCGGGACATACTGTAACATACCCAGCATCCAACTGAGCTATGCCGCATAAATTTTTCTCTGAAGGACTACATACAATTAAAATATATACACACAAAACGCTTGCAAAAACATTATATATAAAACATAAACATACAAATACATCTGTAAATACACAGATTCACACGGAAATAACAATAAACGTATACATGAAACATGTACAGGGAATACCCATAAAAATAAGCACAGTTATAACCACACATATGATAACCCATAAAATAAGCACGTAAATAACAATGCAACATGTAAATTTATCACACAATTGACACTTATCTTGGTAATAATGTCACCAACTGCATGCAGACCTTCCACGAACCTCCCAACCTAAGACCACATTGTTCATCACTCTCAATAGTGAGTCACCCCCGAGATGGGACTAAACTCCACCCGGGTAAAGGGATTCCTAACCAGGCTAAAGGTTCATAGACAATAGGAAAGACTTTGTCTCAAGTGCCAAATCAACTAACAACCTACAGTCCCTCATTCCCCACATGCCTGTCCCACCCAGAAAGTGTGCCCCTTCTCGTCTCAACAGTCCTTCGGCTGCCCCACTTCCTTTCCGGGCTTCAACAATAGGCCAGACAGGAAGTCTCAAAGCATTGTAGCTGCAGTTTAGCACCTTTAGGAAATCAATTCCCAACAATTCTCTCACCTAGAGAATTGATCACGGGCCTGAAAACCCGCCTCTTCAATTTCCCATGGGCTTGACAACCCGCTTCTTCAGTCCATCTCCCAAGCTAACCAAATACACCAACACAAAATGGCTATGGATCCAAGTTAAGGTACAGTCATGAAGATACAAAAGATATCTCAATGGGTGTGTGCATGCTCATGGATGATTGTCTGGATGACTGAATGATGGAAGGAATGATGGGAAGAATGATGACAAAGATGATCGGAAATGAAATAAGTCCCAACAATATGTATGCATGTCCCCAACTTGACATTTGTCATGTTTGGAGCTACTTTGGCCCACTTGTCCCCAACTTTAGAACTTAGGATAAAATAATTATCCATACTTTATATTAAAGAAATATTAATATAATATAGCTTTTTGGCTTAAGCTCCCTAGCTTAGCCCCTCCCTTTCCCTAACTAGTGGAGTTTAGTCCCCCATCTCTTTTATCGTGGTCGGTCTACGCGCAATGATGTATTTTATATTAATTATGAGATATGTACAAAACCAGGCGAACTGGCCTTTAACATCTAAGCTCTCCAGCCTAATCAAAACATAAGCATCCTAGCTTATAATAACTGGCTCACCAGCCTATAAAATATAGCATATACACAAAGGCTTGCTGGCCTCACAATCACGCGCACTCAAGTTGTTGCGCGCAGTATCAATGAATGTGTACACTTCATCATTTTATTGTGCAGTACAAGTGTGCACTATGCTATGAAATGTGAATACAAAAATGATATCAAAACAACTCACCAGCTTAAATACGTTTTTATCTACATTACGATTGGGCCCGACCTAGGGATATTACACCTTAGACCCCCTCACTTTCCCCCTCTTATCATATCCCCTATAGACACTGAAGCTCAACTGATTTTGATTTTGGTCTTCTTCTTTATTAACTACAAAACAAAAATATGTACAATATTCATAACACCATGATATGGTGTCATTGTAGCAAAGTTATAAAGCATCCATACAAAGTATTTAAACAATTTAATTACAAATGATTCCAAGAGTTAGTATCACAACCCCTGAATCTTCAATGGATAGCTTCATTCCTGCTTTGCATCCTTCAATTTAGTCCATGGAGGATTAGTGTCACCAATCGTAGTAAATTAGTGTTAACAATAACCCTTTTTTATTTGTTTATATTCGATGTACAACCAATGATTTCGTACAGCTGTATTGCCACCATTTTATTTTACAAAATTCTCTTACACCTCTTACCAATCTTTATTTATGCTTATGAAATATCATTTAAAAAAATTCTCTTGCACCTCTTACCAATCTTTATTTATGCTTATGAAAGTATCATTTAAAAAAAAGTGACGCTGGTAATTTATGGCTAACAAAGCTCTATTCTATTGAATGTGGCTAATGCTATACTTTTAGTTAATACCTTTAAAGTTGTTGCGCATTTTATTAGTGAAATTTTATTTCAACATGTGCTCTGTTTTTCACATCGATAAGTTAGATGTCAAGTGAGTTAAAAATTGATTTTAAAATCATGTAATCAGGGCTAATCTATTCTCACTGTATTAAGAAACATTATTTTAGGGAGTTCGGTTTCAGATTGCTATAACATGTAACATTATATGTTCATGAAGCTTGGTTTCATACTCTTAAGTTCACTGTAACGGATAATATTATATGTTTATGAAGCTTTGTTTCAGATTATTAATAAGTTTAATGTAATAGGAAACATTATATGTTCATGATGCTAGATTTCAGATTGCTAAGCTTATATCTATTTGAAAATTTACATAAGGATAGTGATTTTGTAATCATTATATGTTAAGGAAACTAATATTAAATGTATATATAGTTGCAATATTATATGTTTATGAAGCTTTGTTTCAGATTATTAAGTTTAATATAATAAGAAACATTATATGTTCATGATGCCAGGTTTCAGATTGCTAAGCTTATATTTACTTGAAAATTCACATAAGGATAGCGATTTTGTCATCATTATATGTTAAGGAAACTAATATCAAGTGTATATATAGTTGCAATATTATAAATAAAGTTTATTTTCAGAGATTCACAATTTTATTAACCAATTTAAGTTCATTTAATACTTTTGATATATAAGTATTTATAGATATCAATTTTTTTGAGTTGTAGTTTTTTACTAACAAAAACTTGGATTTATAAAAACTTGGATTTATAAAGGTTTATAAAGATCAAAT
>JZKD02S1861575.1:91883-113202 GCA_000966675.3 Picea glauca | reverse complement strand
AGCCGTCACATCTCTTCTCAGAGATAAGCTGCCACCATTCTAGCGAGTCTTTCACTCTGTATTTTTACAGTCTCTGTACATTTCTCTGATTAATAGAAATCGTGTATTACTGTATTTATGTGTTTATGGTTGCATCTTTGATATATTTATGTTATATCACTGGATATACGCGATATCTCTGTGCATTTCTTTATTATATCTCCACTCTCATTTCGTGCCGAAAATAATCCGGATCAAGACTCGAGTACAAAATCGAGGAATTGATGGTAAATGGAAATGTAATAAATTCCATAGTTTTCCTAATTGAAATAACAATCTGATGTGTGGCCAGTTGATGGGAATTTTTCCATTATTTGCATGAATAGCTAATATTTACAATTTCAATCTCTGAAATGGTGAATGGATGAAGGCATAGTGAAATGTATGGGTGGTTATGAACTTGGGGATATGAACCTGTAACATTCACATGCATGAACATAATAGTATTTACATTTATGTAAATATGGTTATAGGGATATGAAAATTTGAACAGAGGATTATCAAGGGTGTTGGTGGCAATAACAACCTAGTAGCAAGTTAGTTTCATCAAGTGGTAGCATAAATAACAATTGGAATGAATTCAACATTGAGGACGAAGGATTTGGAGCAGCGAGATATAAATTTGCAAACAGAGTTACCAAAACTTTGACCAGTGGAATTGTATACCCCTTTGGGTCATCATTTTTGGCATCAAAGCACATAACACTCTTTGGGATTGAGAAGCAGGATAGTTGGTTGTACAAACATAAAAATTTTAGGCAATGAAAGATATTAGAAAGATTGCAACAAGACATATTCTGATGAGATCAGATAGGTAAATTGGTCTTTATGATTTCAATTAATTTGGGAAAGAAACCGATGTTTGTAGGTAGCAGCAGTGGAAGAAGACATGGTGGCATTGACTACAACTAGGAGAGTTGTAATAGAGATTAAGTGATGTTCTTAAATATTGTGGCAAAGAACCTTAACAAGTTCCAGCCGAAGGTTGGAAAAAGAGGAGGGCATGTGAAGTTCTCGAAAGGTGAGTGTGAGTAAGTGAAAAATATGGAAGAGCAAGGAGTTGTCAAGGAGGTTCTAGAGGAGAGAACCATAGGAATACCAAAATACTAGGTTATGGAGAAATCTTGGTGAGGTATTGGGTAACATGTTAATGGAGAAGGCTTGTTACTACACGGGCTTGATTGCAAATCACATTAGGTAAAAGGAAGCTCATAGAGGAAGAAGGAAGATGACTATTTATGGTCATGGAAGAGGTTCAGAGATAAGCCACAACAAGAGGAAAGAAGTTTCTAGACAATTGGCAGAAAGAAGATGAGCCAAGAGGAATTTGATAGGGAGCTTGTTGAGTTAAAGGAAAGACTCGTGATAATAACAATGCTATTAAAAGAAATTGATAAGGACCAGAGACGAGGTTGGAATGTGAAGAAGGAGGTCAAGTGACCTATTGTGCATTTTTTGTGAAGAAATTGATGCACATGATGAATTTTTTCCTCATAATAGAGGAAAAGTTGAGGAAAAAGAGGAAGCACAGATTGAGTGCTTGGATGGAGAAAGAGAAACTCAGTAGAAATGAGTTTAGAAAGTGGTCCATGACAGAAGAAGAAGTTCAATTTTGTGAACCTGAACAAGGATCTATCCTGGATGAAGATAAGGATGGAGGAGTTGTTGAGATCCAAGGATCTCATGTTTTTGAAACTAATGAAATTTGTGTGAATGCAGGTTATGCAGGTACAAAATATGGAGAATTGCTTCATGAAAGAATGACCAAAGAGATTCCGACTAATGGAATTATGGATAACAGTCTTATGGCAGAAAGAAGAGATATTGACTTTGAGGAAGAAATAAAGCTCTTAGAGGAAGAACAAAATCAGAATTATGTTGTCAGAAAGGGAGAGACCTAATTGTCTTATAAAGGCAATAAGAGTGGAAATGATACACAATGGACAAATGCAACCATGGAAGAACAATTGCAAGAGCCTGTCGTTGTAGTGAATAGGACACGTTGGCTTATGAAGACAATCAAAAGAAGGGTCGAGGATATGAAGAGAAACATTCAGATACAATGCTAATGAAATTTGATGAGGAAATCAAATTGTTGTAAAGGATGCTGAGAGAACCTGAGAATGAAATTGAGAAGTCCTTACATTTCACTATGCATCCTCAGATATGAACCTATAACATTCAAGTGCAAGAATAGAATGGGATTTACATTTATGTAAATTTTGTTACACAGATATGTCAATATGAATAGAGGATTATCAAGTGTATTGGTGGAAATAACAACCTAGTGGCAAGTTAGTTTCATCTAGTGGTACTAGAACTCATAATTAGAAGGAATTCAACATTGAGGATGAAGGATTTGGAGCAACGGGCTATAAATTTGCAAACATAGTTACTAGAACTTGGACTAGTGGAATTGTATATCCCTTTGGCTCATCATAAGAAAATTATTAAAATAGTGGCTATAATTAGAGATTTAGGCTGTTAACACCCATATAAATTTAATGTGGGAAGACAATATGGGAAAAATACAAGACAAAAAACTAAAGATGATTCAAAACCAAATTCATATTTATTTATTAGAATATGTTATTTATAGATACATTGCAAAAACCTTGTACATTAATATTCAAAGAAGATCAAGGGTTCTCATAAGAACAAAAATGGTATGGTCGTTGAGAATGATCTCAAACATCCCAATTTTACACAATTATTCATAAGTACTTATCCTTCCTCCCAAGGGACAAATCATTGGAAATGGACCTTACTTTGTGATCAAATATAAATGTAACGAAGAAGTACTTGCGTTGAGAATTGGTGCTAGCAAAGACGTTGAAAAGTAATTTCATAGATGAGTTCTCACAACAAACATCTACTAGTTACAAGATTTGCAAGGGACTTTCAATATAATATATGAAACATGGAAGGGGATGAATGTAATAAATAATTATAATGTACTTGGACCATCCTCCCTCAACCATCAAGGCAAAAACCTCAAAATTTCATCTTCTTCTTCAATTTGGACAATTTGAGTTGTGAGTCTGTTTTAACCTAAATTTTGATGTAGGAAAACACAATGAATTTTGATGAAGGAAAACTCACTGATAGGATATTTGACCGACAAGAACTATGAGCTATAGGAAATTTGACAAAGGAAATCTAATTGATAGTAACTATGGCCAAAAACAAATTTAATGAAGGAACTATAACCAAGGAACTATGACCAACATGAACTACAATCGATACCAATAGGAACTTTAACTAATAGGAACTATCAATGATAGGAGCTTTGACAAACGAAATCTAACTGACATGAATTATGACCAATAAGAAATTTGATGAAGGAACATCGATCGACAGGAACCATTAATCAATACCAATAGAAGCTTTGACCAAGGAACTATGATTTTTGATCGACAGGAAATTTGACAAAGCAAATCTAACCGATATGAACTATGATCAACAAGAAATTTAATGAAGGAACTCTAATTGACAAGAACTATGATCTATACCAATAGGAACTTTGACTGATAGGAACTATGATCGATAGGAACTTTGACTGAGAGGAACTATCACTGATACCAATAGGAAACTTTACCGACGTGAACTATGACCGATACCAACATGAAGTTTGACCAAGGTTTGATAGGAACTATGAATAATACCAACAAGAATTTTGAACAATAGGAACTATGATCGATAAGAAATTTCACGAATGAAATTTGATGAAGGAACTTAGACTAACAAGAACCGTGACAAAGGAAATCAATTTTCCTCTGTCATAGTTCCTCAATCAAATTTTCTGTTGGTATTGGGAATAGCCCCTATCGTTCATATTTCCTCAATTAGAGTTCCTTCATCAAATTTCTTGGAAATCATAATGTCTATCAGTCATAGGAGATCTCACCAACAAAATTTTTGATGAAGGAACTATGATTGACATGAACTTTGACTGGTACCAACAAGAACTCTAACCAATGAACTATGACCAAGTAAATTTGATTTCATTGTCATATTTCTTGTCAATCATAGTTCCTATCGGTTAAAGTTCCTATTAGACAAAGTTTCTATTAGGTCATAGTTTTATCGGTTAGATTTTGATGCAGGGATTATGCATGGATTTTCCGAGGTTCATAACTTTTGACTCGGTTATCTGTTTGGGATGAAATTTTACAAGGAGTTGTGTCTCTAAGATCTCATTGTCATGCCAATATGATCATTTAGATAAGACATTGTTTCAACACTTTTCTGGGGCTAAATTCCTTCATATAAAGCCTCAAATTGGAGTTTTAGTGTTTTTACAGGAATTTTTAAATTTTTAACTATCAATTATCTCTTAGTTTATGAACTTAATAAAAAACGCAAGTTGAAAAATAACATTGCTCTAGTTAGTTATTAGTTATTGGTCAATTTTAGAGTCATGCAAGAATTTCCTAAAATTAGATGTTTTTTCCATAATTAGTTGTTTTTCTAAAAATTAGTTGTTTTTGAAAATCTCATGTAATAGTTATAAGGGGTTTAACTTCCATTTTGATAGTTAGGATGGAGAAGGAATAAAAGGTAGTTGTTTCATTCTCATCTGTTTTCATGGTTTTTAGATCTTGTGAACGAATCTAATTTTATTGGTTACATCTTCTGATATCAGAGTAGGAAGATGACTAGGAGAGGAAGAGGAAGAGCAGGGTATCTTGCTCAGATGCACAACGATATGAAAAACCTCCAAAGGCAAGTAGAAGATCTTACAAATGTGTTGGCTAGTCAGATACTAATACAAAGATAAGTGTTTGATGAGGCAACAGTCCGAGGAGATGTAGATCAACATACAGAACATGAAGAAGAACGTGAAGAAGAACAATTAGATCACATGAATTTTGAAGAAAGTATGCTCAGGGATTTAGAAGGGAGAAATGATAGGATCAAGATGGAAGTTTTAGAATATGCATGGAATCTTAAACCAGAGGAGTTAATAGATTGGCTGAACTCCATGGAAATAGTTTTTGAATGACAACCTATGCCATAGGAAAAGAAGGTGAAATTTGCATGCACCAAGTTGAACGGTCGTGCCATGATTTGGTGGGATCATGTGCAGAAAGACAGAGCAAAAAAAAGGAAAAGACAAAATTAGGACCTAGACCAAGATGGAAAATAAAATATGAGAAATGTTTTTTCCTGTGTGTTTATGGGTCTTAAATCCTTTGATTCAATAGTATGAACCAAACCCACCACCGAGGCCCAATTAGACTCTGCAACGCTTAATAGTGGAATGGTTCTCCAGATCTTGTGATCCGGCCAAATTATCGATGGGCTTTAATTTTCTTGTGAAATCTCTTCCTTCAGTTTGGACTATCTATTTTTTTGTATTTTCTCTTAGGTGGGACCAATATGAGATGTAAGAAGGTATAAACCAACTTGGCAACAAAAATAGAATTAAGCTTAACTAAGGGGAAGAGGCTGAACTTGGGATAACCCGCTGCTCAAGCATGCAGACAACAATTTTACACCACAGGCCTAGTACTAATACATTAACCGTGTGAGCATCCAATTACTATATGAGATACTAATTACCAGAAAGAAAACACATATGCAATAAGATAATGGAAAGAAAAATAATTCATATACCATAATCATTCATCACATAATAACACAATGATTCATCTTCATCATTAAAGCAAAGAACAAAAAAACATTGCACCAGATAACTCGACAACATAATTAATTGCTCTTACTCATTACAACATCGTTCATGAAACATGATAGGAAATAGTTCTTCTCCATGTCCAACCACACATGCAGTTGATGAAAATAACTTGTCTCTGGTCCATAAGGACTTCTCAATTCAAAGGGAGCTTCAAAATAATTCTTAACAACTAGAAACAAAGAGTTCTTGCAACAACCATCGACCCCTAACTAATTGGTCGATGTTTTTATTTATAACATAAAATCCAATTGAAAATAACGGTTAAGTGTAGTTTGAACATAAAACAATTCGCCACATGGCATCCTCTTCTAACAGTTTCTTTAACAGTCAACTTGAGATATCACTTGAAAGGGTGACTTTCCTCATACTCTGACCAACTGATAAACAGATCCTCGCAAGTTTGGGCCCATGGAAACCTGTGTTGCTCCATCAGAGCCACGAAGAATCCTCTGATCTCCACCACATGCACTTGGTACTTCACTAAATTGGTGTTTAACTGTTGTAGCACAGTTTGAGCCTTCATCAGATGTTCCATAAATATTTTCACTTGTCCTGGCAATGTATCGGTCACCTTGGCTAGCTCTTTGGCCCATAGTGAATCCTTCTTGGCATGCGATCCAACTATGTCGCATAAGTCGATGAAGTTGTCGGGGTCACCGAACTCGGGGAGTCCGATATCCTTCATCACTTTGTTGATTTTTCGGACTTGGTTTTTCTCGGATTCCTCAGTGAAGTCATGGAGCCAATGTTGCTCAGTAGCTAGAGATATTTTCCTGCACTTGGCATTAAATTTTTTTTTTAGAAATTGCTTACAAAACAATTCTCGGAAAAATGTATAAAAAATGTAAGCGGGAAGAAAAACAGACTGATGCATACCTGTAAAGCTCACTAAGCATGGTTGTTTGATACTTACGTGTTCTCTGCAACCTTTCGGATTACTTGTACCGTCTTTGTTGGAACTGCCATTTTCTTCAGTTGGGGTGGGTTAAATCTGCACGCCACAACACGTTAGATTGAGTACGGAAAACATGAGAGTCAAAGTCACGCCAGTGGTTGGTTGGCCCTTGGGGTAGAGAAAGGATGTCAAAGCCGAACATGTGCTAAAAGTATGAGTAAGTTCCTAGAGTATTGGAAACTATTATAAGTGAAGTCGTTAAATGCTTCTGATCGAGGCAAATTTCTCTCACGGGAGTCACATCAGCAAGTGCATCGACCATCATCAACTCATTATGGAGGCTGGGGGAAATGAAAGGAATCAAAATGATCGTACCACACATTCTCCATAATTCCTATCGGTTGCATATTGCATGCTATGGGTCAAACCCATCGAGTAGATGTGGCACAATAATTCTTTGAAATGTCCTATCACAAGGAATTTAGTGTCCCCTGGCACATTCCAGCTCGATGCCCTGCTCCATTATAATTTTTGGATGTTCTGTAAGTGTTACACATCAATATTACTCAACTGGATAAGTGTCACATGTTCCTCTCAACTTTCGTAAGTGTCGCATGTTCCTTACAACTTTCACAAGTGTCGCAAGTTGTTCACAAGTGTCGCAAATGTTGTTCGAGCATACTGCCATAATAATGACACTAAGGAGGCACTTAAAACATCTCATACACTTGATTTGGAGGAGGGGAAATGGTTAACTGAAGTCAAGGAACTCTTATCACCTGAAAGGAGCCCTTAAAACAGGGTTTTGAAGGAGAGCGCTCCCCTATGGCATCCTTAGGAGCGTTGGTGCTCCTCCACAAGCTATTGGGGAGCGTTATAACAACAAACTACTTCTCTGAGAGAGCGCTACCCATCCTTAGAGCGCTGGCACTCCCCTTGAGCCTCCTAGGGAGCGTTATAGTGCCCTGATGCCCCTTTTGAGGGAGTTCTATCTAATTTGAGGCAGTGGTTGGCCCATTGAGGAGAATAAGGGGAGGATCTCTCAAGTTTAGAAGGCAGTTGCATTCGAATTCTTGGTTCCATCAGGAAATCCTTGATCTAAGGAGGGGATTCCTCAACTTATTCTAAATATGACTCAAGAGGTTAAGCTTCTCTTAACCTATATAAGCAGGCTCTATGATGGTGAAAAAGAAGGAAGAATTGCTAGCATGAAACCTATGATCTCATAGGAAACACACGGTCAGTCAAAGGAGAGTGATCAATGAAGCTGCTATCATCCAGGTTGTGGATCTTTCGAGCATGGGTTAGACAAAAGGGATTTGACGAAGCTGTCACATTCGCATCTACGATTGTAAGTATTGTTGTCGTTATTCTCATTAATATGACATGCTTGGCCTGCTTCTTTCTAGTTTGTGTCTGATCTTACATGAACTTATCATTGATAGATAGATTTGTTTTCAAGCTAATATCAATAGAGTAGGAAGTGGTCGTACTTTGTTTGTCTACAGGAATCATCGAAGAGCGAGAGTTTGGAGCTCAACTCGGAGCGTGCAGGGACAAATGTCGATAAAGAGGTACTTCTATTCTCCTTCCTTCTCATGTATTAGTTTGTATGGATTTGAAAGGAAGTCAGTGTCCATGTTAAGCACTTTCTGTCTTAGAGTTTAGGGTCTAGCTCTTTGAGGAAATCTACCTGTTCGCAGGGAGATTTTCCTACAACAGTAAGATTTCTATTCATTTCACTGAGCTTATGTACTGGTGGAGATTCGTATTGTGAGCCCAATTTGATCAATCTTTGTGTTTTGGTCTTTTGTCCAGTCATGGACGTCTAAGAAAATACATGTCGCACCATGGGATCTCTTTAAAATGCAAGGCGGGGTCTACGAGGAAATTAGAGCGCCAGGTCTGAGCCCCATATGCCTGGGGCTCGTTCTTATCGGCAACATGTATTCCAGGTTCCAAAGGAAAATTATGACCTTCGCGCGGGGGAGCTATAATGTTTCTCCGTGCGGATACTGAAGTGGAAGAAACCACGCTGGGAGGATGCAGGTTGGAGAACACACCCCTTCCTTAGCAGATATCATGGAGGAGAGGGAGACCTCGAAAAAACAAGGAAGCTAGGGAACACCAAAACCCGATTGAACCATGTGCAGGATCAACTATTATAGAGTCCTTAATGTGCCCTATTCGGCTAAAACCGGTCGAAACCACAAGTCGAGGAAGCAGGAGCAGAACAAGAAGGATGGAAAATTGGGGTTCTAACATTCAAGATCCTAACCAACAGCTGGAACAGGCACAACTTTCCATAGCTAAACTTTACCAGGAAAATAGAGAGTTATGACGACAATTGGTGGCAAAGAACCTTGAGGTGTCGACACCGCAAGGTCGTGAAGGTAATGTAACCTCGCTTAAAAGACAACTTCGGGAAGCACAAGATATGATCGTGCGGATACATGAAGCTCAAAGGGTATCATAATAACATAACATGAAAACACCTCAAGGAGCGTGGAGCAGCCTGGGAGAAAATCCACGCGTAGAAGAGACATGAATGGCAGACACTGTTTTGTTTTCTCGGACGTGACGCATAATTTTTTGATAAATTTCCCCATTTGTTGTGAATATCTTCTCGTCCTAAATGTGACCGGGTCAGTTGGCCAAAAGGTGTTGGTAGTGTTTATTGTATGTAACCTAAACCCGATGGGAATCTTAATATATAGAACTTCAAAAATTTGTCGAAAGGATTCAAGTCATAGCAATTGAATGCATTGTTTCCCTCTTCGTGCGTAAAACTGTGTTCTTGTCTTAGCTTCTTGTAACTTAGCCTTTATTTTATAGTTAGTGTAGCTCTGAGTTGCTTTGTATTTTGGTTTATATTTCCCTAACAAAAACTCTCAACATCGATTGATGCTGACTTGGCATTACTGACTAAGGACTCATTAAATAAAACCTAGGAATTAGTTCGTGGGTAATGGTTGGACTTGGGACTTTGTTTAAGTCAAATGCACTAAAATGAGCTCAGCATTACGACTTTCGATGTTGGGTGAGTATCGGGGATCGGCCTTCAAGAAAAATTAGCACACAATTTCTTCATGGGTTATCGTCCTTCAAATTTCCTGATACCAAAAACGTCTCGAAAGTCAACGATCGACGATTATTATTTCATTTTCCTTTCAATGCTTATTCTTTTAACCTTTCACTGATGCCAAATTGATCGGTCATCGATGATATTCTTGGCGATGCTTGTCATGAAAGAAATTTTGCGTATGCCGATGCTGGTGAAGATCAGGACTCGACAACTTTGGTTCTCTCTAGTGTTTTCTTTCATGCTTAATCCTTTTTTATGTCAAATTCATTAAGCGCGTCCGGGAAAAATTTGACTCTCATTTCTCCAATTTAGATATTAGTATTTTAAGTTAATGATTTTCACATGTCCAAGCAAGCTTTTAAAGACTTAATGAGAATAAAAAATGATAAGCAAAGGACACATTTTTCATATCAGACAATGCCAAAAGATCAAGTGGTACCCAAAAAGTGAAATTTTATGTAGAATTTTTAGGGTGTGTTGAGTGCTCAACAAATGGTGATTCACTAGGAGAAATCAGAATCTTTGTTCTTCCTTCATGCTCGACTGGTACGAAAGCTGGTGGAGAAACTTTCCTGGTTTTAAATCAGAGCCTCTTTTACCCTTGCAATTTGAAATCCTTTGGTTGATGCTTCTAGGTCTACCCGTGGGGTTTTGACCTTTATTCCTCCTTCGTTTCCTATAACCCTGAATTATTCCCCCCTTTACAAGATTCTAGCCAAGAATTCACTGGCATGAGGCCCTTAGTTACCTTTACTCACTCGCTTGTGTGTTGCTTCGTTGCCAGTGAGCATCCATAGCCCAGTGGAGTCACCCCGACATTACAGACCTTGATCTGATGCCAGCGAGCGTCCATAGCCTCGACAGAGATATCTACATACCCTCTCCTACTAATCACTCTTTTGATAATGCCCATTCTATTTCGACATGATACCCTCAACGAGTGAGAGAGGATGATGTCTGTTTATTTCACAAAGTGAGATGGTTAGGTGAACCCTTTTCTAGCTTTGTGTCTGGGTTCATGTAGTCCTTTCCAAATTTCCTTCTTTCCCTTAAGGTCTTACCAAAACACTAAGCAGACACTTCTAGCATTTCTTCGAAGTTGTTTGTTTGTGTGAGTTAGATGGAGGGCCCCTCAAAGAAACCACAAGTTCCTTGATGCTTCTTGTGTTGTATGAGAGCGATGAGTTCGGAACAGACTTCGCTATGTCGCATGACTTAAGGTACACCATTGTCTTGCTAAACACAACTTTCAAATGTGGATAAATCCAGAAAGAAAAAGAAAACAAAAAATGTATTTCGCAATCATGAAAACACTAAAACAATATACTTTTTTTTTTACATATATATATATATATATATATATATATATAATTTATTTATTATTATTAGAAATATTGTTTGAGGGCTTGACCATTTACTAGGAGGGCGTCAGGCTCCCCCCTCAGACTCTGTAACTGATAAGTGCACACCCCAATCTTCTCAACTACCTGGAAAGGTCCAAGCCACAGATTCTGAAACTTAGAATGCTTCCCTTTTGGCTCATTTTCTCTGTCCCATTTTAGGACTAAGTCTCCTACTTCAAAAAAAAATTCTTTAGTTTTATTCTTGTCAAACCATTTTTTCACTATCTGTTGGTGAGCTAGAAACTTTGACTTAGCCTTTCTTCTCTCTTCTTCTATCATGAGCAGAGTATCAATTCTTTGTTGTATGATCGATGAGGGTTCCCCATTGGAATCTTGGGCTAGTTGAAGAGATGGAAGATAAAGCCCATTTGGGAGAATGGCTTCTTGTCCGTAAACCAAGAAGAACAAGGAATTTCCTATAGCTTCCTTGGGTGTGACCCTATCGACCCACAAAGAGTTATGGAGTAGAATATGCCAATTTCTGTGGTTATCTGCAACCGTCTTTTTTAATATTCTCACTACGTTCTTATTGGTTGACTCTGCCACCCTGTTTCCCTGTGGATAATAATTTGTAGAGTACCTAATTATGATTCCTTTGTCTAGAGAAAACTTTGTCAATAGAGTGGAAGAAAAATAAGCTACATTATCAAAAACTAAAACAGAAGGGACGCCAAACCTTGTGATCAAATGTTGATCTATGAATTTTATCACCACCTTCTCGATTATGTGAGTCAGAGGGACGGTCTCTACCCACTTTGTGAAATAATCGGTGACAGTAAGTATATACTTGTTTTGTTTCGAGGAACTAGGTGTAATTTCTCCTATGATATCCAACTGGCATTACTCAAAAGGCCTAGAGACAGTCACTGGTTGGAGTGGGATTGTTGCTCTCTTCTCTCTCCCAGCACTTATCTGACAAGTTTTACAGTTCCTAGCATAGGTGTGAGCATCTTTGAACAAGGTGGGCTAATAATAACCGGCTCTCAGTATCTTATGAGCAGTGGTGTTTCCTGTGAAATGTCCACCGATAGGGCCATCATGGAGCTCCTTCAGAACTTTGTCTGCGTATTCATGTTAGATACATCTTAAGAATACCCCATCATAGTTAATATGAAAGAGTACCGAATTTATGAGGCGATATTATGCAAATTTTAACCTGAGATCTCTCCTTTCTCTCAGGTTGAGATTTCTAGACAAGTTTCATGGTGTAGGAGATAAGTTAAATTCTCATACCAAGACTCTGGCCCTGGGAAAGTGTATGAAGCTTCACCACACCATAATGCCATTTCATTCTCCCATCCAGAATCTTCATTGACTTGGTCCTGGGCTTCAAGTGCGAGTTTTCACAACCCTTTCCCTTTAACTAGTTTGGAAGGTTTTATATCTAGATCAAATTCTTGGACCACTGCCATCCAGTTCCCTCTTCTTTCCCCCATCTCTTGCTGAGTAAACAAGGATCAAACCGTAGGGTGAGGCACAATAAATTTGGTGTGGTTCTTGAGGATGTAAGACCTGAAGTGTTTTACTGCGTTGTATACCGCATAGGCATGTTTATCAACAACATGATAGTTAAGTTCGGCTCCCTGGAGATTAGTTATCATGAACAACACCGGAGCCTCATTGTTGTCATCATCCTTCTGAGTCAATACTCCAGTTAACGACTGGTCAGAGATGAAATTATAGAGGAATAAATCCCTATTGAAATCGGGACTTCGTAACACAGGGGCTCGGGATATAACAGTTTTAATATTGCTGAAAGCATCCTTTCGTTCATCATCCAACTTAAATTCGACATCTTTGCGAATCATATTTTGTAAGGGTTTGATAGTTTCTGCGAAATTGGGAGTAAATTGCCTCACAAAATTGATTTGCCCAAAAAAATACTGCATAGCTTTCTTGTTGTGAGGCAACAAGAGTTGAGCTATGGCCTTAATCCTTTTTGGGTCTATGCGAATTTCTGCTTGAGATATAATGTGGCCTAGCAGCTTACCTTCCTCAACGCCGAAAATAGTTTTCTCGGGATTTAAGAATATGTCGTATCTCCTACACCTTTCAAAAATTTAAGAATATGTCGTATCTCCTACACAGTTACATCATCTAGATATACTACCACACACTTGTTGATTAGTCCCTGAAATACTATGTCCATGGCCCTTTAGAAGGTCTCTCCTACGTTGATTAACCCAAAAGGAATGCGTTTATAAGAGAAGGTTCCCCACTTGGTTCGGAAGGTAGTTTTTAAATGATCCTCCTCCGAAACCAGGACTTGGTTGTTACCTGAGAAACCGTCCAGTAGAGAGAAAATCTCCGAGCCAGACATATTTTGCAGGAGTTGCTCCATTGGCGGGACTGGTTAATTGTCCTTTTCTGAAGCTCTGTTGAGGTTTCTAAAATCTACGCGTAAGCGAATTTCTCCAGACTTTTTCCTCACAAGAACCAGATTTTCTACCCATGTGGAATGCGTGACCTGGAAAATGATCTTGGCATATAAAAGTTTCTTTAATTCTTGATACATGAGAGGTTCCAGGGATGGGTGATACTTTCAGATCTTCTGTTGGAAAGGTTTCACCTCAATTTTTAACGGTATAGTGTGTTGAATGATCCGGGTGTCGTAGGTTTTCAGGTCTCTATAGGACCATCCGAAGACATCTTGATATTGTCTAAACAATTTGAGATAAGCCTTTCTTTCCTCTTTGGATATGGTCTTGCCGAGATTCACATTCTATGGATTTTCCGGGGTTCTGAGATTTATAGTTTCATGCAGGGGACAAGAGCTACCGGTCTTTGCGTTCTTAGGCCCCCTAAAGCGTTCTTTCATGTCAAACAAATTTTCTAGATTATCTATCTCCTTCGGGATGGTGTGAGATTTCGATCTATCAATAGGCTGGCATGTTCGAGGATCAGTTTCTGTCAATTTCTCTTGGAATACCTCATCGTCAATGGATAAATCTTTGAAATTGTCTTGGTTAGTCAAGAAGTTTATGATCTATTCATCTCCTTCAATGACTTTCTATTTAGAGATATTTTTAGGCATCGATGGTTTGTAGAGTAGTTCCATAGTGAATCAGGAGGCTTCATAGTCTTCCAGAGGTGATAGCATTGAAGCAGTTGTGACCAGGGAATCAACAAGGATGTTCTTTGCTCCCGGGATCGCGGTAATATTGAAAGCTTCAAAATGCTCCATTAACCTATGCACTTCTTGTTGATAATTCTTCAGGTGCAGGGAATTGCAATGTATAGTATTCCTTACTTGTCTAACGATAATCTTTGAGTCCCCAAAAAATTTCAATTATTTGAGATTCAAGTCTATGGCTTTCTTTAACCCTTGTACTAGAGCTTCATACTCGGCAGTGTTATTGGTGCATTCAAATTCTAGTCTGTAGGACAGGAAATGTTGTTTACCTTTTGGATCAATGAGGATGCACCCTACCCTTGATCCCTCCTATGATTTAGATCCATCAAAGTATATGGTCCAAATTTGTGAACGATAATCACCCTTTTCTTCTTCCCTATTACTTTCTAGCTCTTCTATGTCTTGTTCTGTAATTTCTAACGCAGGGTCTTGGCGGAAGAGGGTGTCTTTTGTCGATATAGACGATTTCTCTTGAAAAACCATTTCATAGTTTTGAGTGAGAGGGACATCAGATAAGAGAGGGGAAAAGTTTTTGAAGTGGGAATCAAAGGAATAATTTCCTAGCACAGAGAAATCTGCGGATGAGGGTTCATTCAGGGTTTCTAGATCAATGACCATATGTTTCAGATATCTCTCCCTATCGATTATGATCATATTCTTGTATCCCTTTAGTGGTAGACAAAGGTGTGCCCAGTCTACGCTAAAGTACCCATTTAACTTCTCAGACTAATCTCGACTTAGTAATAACCCATAGGCCTCTGGGATGTCTACTACGATGATGTCAATCACTTGCACAAACTTAGGATGTGTCGCTATTATGATCATTACATCTCTGAGTTCCCTAATGACTTTGACCTGGGTTCGGTCTAGTTGTATTACATGTTTATCTCTCTTAAGAGGAACTGCATTTAATTTTTTTCAAATAGATAAGGGCATAATGTTGGAAGATGCTCCTGAATCTACCAAACAATTATAGAGGTTCCTGTTGAAAAATTAAAATGTTAAGAGGAAAGGTGGGACAAAAGGCTTCCCCTTCTTATCTTCAAAATAGGTATTCACGGTCGGTTTATTTACTGGGTCTGTGGAAGCTAGATTTCTTTCCTGACCATTTCCAGTCATAGGGTTTTTTATTCAGTTCAAAGCTTGTAGCAGGAAGTCCTCCTGCTGAGGGATCCTGCATATGTCCATGACTGATATATTAGCCCTTAACTTCTTCAAATCTTCAACTACGTTGTAATCCAGTTTTGGTGATTCTCGGGTATGGATGCTTATAGGTTTTTTACTGGGAGAAAAAGGTGCTTTGGGGTGATCGAGAGTTATCTTATTTCTCAAAGTTTGGGTAGCAGTGATATCTTTTGAGACAGGTGGACCTTTATTGTACGTCTGCACCACTGAGACCTTGACGGGTGGTTATTGAGACTCAAATAGGTCGTCAGAAGGCATGATCAGGTTGGGATCCCATATCAGCATGGTTGTATCTTGTGGTGGATCAATCTCTTCCTAGTCAACAATATTCATAGCTGAACTACTCAATTGTTCGGTCAGGGAGACTTCATCTAGAAACCGATTGGCCATCAAATTCATGGCATGCACCCATTGAGGGTAGTCTCTTTCTAAGTAGTTTTCCTAGTGATACATACAGAAAGAATCAGATGCTACATTCCCTAGATCAATATTTAAGTTAGTTGGGGGAGGTTCAATCGCCTTGAACGGTGGGTTCCTTTTAAAGAAAGGCTTATAGGGCCTTTGTCCTTGGTTTCCTTCCCCTGTGTTTCTCTTCATGTCTATGATCTCATTTGATAATTTATTAACCATGCGTTGTAGATATTCTATGTCTCCATTACCCTTGTCGGGAGTCTGTTATGCTTGTTTCCCCGATGGTCTAGTCAAAAGGAGTCCTCTCCTGGGAGGAGGTTGAACTTCCTTCTTAAATAAAGAAACTTGGCCTTCTTTACATCCTTTCATCTAGAATTCTATCGTTTTGGCTTCTTCAAAATTCTCAGCTTGGGTTCGTTTAGCAACCCTTTTCACGAACATGGAAATAGAAGCTGGGAGAGGGTTAGCATAAACTTCGATTTACAATTCTTGAGTTGGCTTAGCTTCGAGATGAAACTTGTTCAAGATGGTCGTGAATATTTGATTGAAGTATTTGACCCTTTCTTTTGAACTCATGGTGGCGGAAAACAACTCGGCCATTAGAGATCCCGTAGTAGTTTCTTTGGAAAATTTGTCTAGAAAATATTTCTGGAACTTCATCCAACTGGTTATAGATCCTATCGACAGATTGAAGTACCAAGTGGAAGCTTAATTTTCAAACGTATAGGGGAAAAGTCTGCATACTATGTATTCATGTTGGACATTAATAAGCCTGATTGCTAGTATAAATTTCTTGATATGATCTTCAGGAAATCCAGAGGTTTCGGGATCGAACTTAGGAAGCAACTTCTCTAGATGTTGGGGAAGGTTATGAACTGGTCCCGGGAGGGCCAAAGTGTCTCTGGCCAACTAGGGTTGATTGTTCATAGGTGGGCTCCCCCTTTCATCATTATGGTCGTTATTGCCTTCCATATCTTAGACTCTGAGTTAAAGTCCTCCTCTTCCAAAAAATCCTCTGGTTTAGAGACGTCATTGACTGGTGTTTCAAGTATCAAATCAAGAGAATCTTGGATTTTGGTAATTGTGAAATCTATTAAGTCTTCTATCGAGTGCACGAAAACTTCGTCGGGAGTACTAACCACTGGTATGCTTTGTTGTTTTCTTCAAGGGAGTATGGGAACTAAGGACAACACATTGATTTGTCGAGTGTAGGCTCTTGTGATTCTTCTGAATTGATTTACCTCCTCGTGAGGAAGAGCGTAAGTTATTTCAGGGTGAAAAGGTTCTTCCTCGAGAGGGGGTGAGTTACTCATTTCGGGAGTACTCAGCCTATGCGTCGTGTCTGGGGACTGACTAGCCATTCATGTCGGTTGTTTTGAATCTATAGGTTGTTTGAAATACTCTGTAGAATATATATCCAACCATTCATGCTCAGGCCCTCCTTCTAGCGCCAATTCTGTTGATGGGTCTTAAATCCATTGATTCAACAGTAGGAACCAAACCCGCCACCAAGGCCCAATTAGACTCTGCAACTCTTAATAGTGGAATGGTTCTCCATATCTTTTGATCTGGCCAAATTATCGATGGGATTTACATTTTCTTGTGAAGGCTCTTCCTTCAGTTTGGACTATCTCTTTTTTTGTATTTTCTCTTAGGTGGGACCGATAGGAGATGTAAGCCGATATAAACTGACTTGGAAACAAAAATAGAATTAATCTTAACTAAGGGGAAGCGTATAAACTTGGGATAACCCACTGCTCAAGCATGCAGACAACAATTTTACACCACAGGCCTAGTACTAATACATTAACCATGTGAGCATCCAATTACTGTCTGAGATACCAATTACCAAAAAGAAAACACATATGCAATAAGACAATGGAAAGAAAAATAATTCATCTACCATAATCATTCATCACATAATAACACAACAATTCATCTTCATCATTAAAGCAATGAACAATAAAACATTGCACCAGATAACTTGACAACATAATTAATTGCTCTTACTCATTACAACATCGTTCATGAAATAGGATAGGAAATAGTTCTTCTCCATGTCCAATCACACATGCAGTTGGTGAAAATAACTTGTCTCTGGTCCAGAAGGACTTCTCAATTCAAAGGGAGATTCAAAATAATTCTTAACAACCAGAAAGAAAGAGTTCTTGCAACAACTATCGACCCCTAACTAATTGGTCGATGTTTTTATTTATAACATAAAATCCAACTGAAAATAACGGCTAAGTGTAGTTTGAACAAAATAAAATTCGCCACATGGCATCCTCTTCTAACAGTTTCTTTAACAATCAACTCAAGATATCACTTGAAATGGTGACTTTCCTCATACTATGACCAATTGATAAATAGATCCTTGCAAGTTTGGGCCCATGGAAACTTGTGCTACTCCATCAAATCCACGTAGAGTCCTCTAAACTCCACCGCATGGGCTATGTACTTCACTAGACTGGTGTTTAACTGTTGTAGCATGGTTTGAGCCTTCATCAGATGTTCCATAAATATTTTCACTTGTCCTGGCGATGTATCGGTCACCTTGGCTAGCTCTTCAGTCCATACTGAATCCTTCTTGGCATGCGATCCGACTATGTCGCATAAGTCGATGAAGTTGTCAGGGTCGCCGAACTCGGGGAGTTCGATATCCTTCATTTCTTTGTTGATTTTTCGGACTTGGTTTCTCCCGGATTCCTAGGTGAAGTCACGAAGCCAATGTTGCTCAGTAGCCAGAGATATTTTCTTGCACTCGGGATTAAAATCGTTTTTTAGAAATTGCTTACAGAACAATACTAGGCAAAATGTATAAAAAAACGTAAGCATGAAGAAAAATAGACTGATACATACCTGTAAAGCTCGCTAATCATGGTTGTTTGATACTTACATGATCTCTGCAACCTTTTGGATTACCTGTACCGTCTTTGTTGGCGCTGCCATTTTCTTCAATTGGGGTGGGTTAAATCTGCGCGCCACAACATGGTAGATCGAGTACGAAAAACATGAGAGTCAAAGTCACGCCAGTGGCTGGTTGGCCCTTGCGGTAGGCAAAGGATGTCAGAGCTGAACATTTTCCAAAAGTATGAGTAAGTTCCCAGAAGATCGGATACTATTATAAGTGAAGTCATTAAATGCTTTCGATTGAGGCAAATTGCTCTCACAAGAGTCGCATCAACAAGTGCATCGACCATCATCAACTCATTATGGAGGCTGGGGGAAATGAAAGGAATCGAGATAATCGTACCACACATCCTCCATAAATCATATTGGTTGCATCTCGCATGCCCTGGGTGAAACCCATCGCGTATATGTGGCACAATAATTATTTGAAATGTCCTATCGCAAGGCATTCAGTGTCCCCTGGCACGTTCTGGCTCGCTGTCCTGCTCCGTTATAAATTCTGGATGTTTTGTAAGATTTCTATTCATTTCGCTGAGCTTATTTACTAGTGGAGATTCGTCTTGTGAGCCCAATTTGATCAATCTCTGTTTTTTGGTCTTTTTTCCAGTCATGGACGTCTAAGCAAATACGTTTTCGTGCCATGGAATCTCCTCAAAATGCGAGGTGGGGTCTACAGGACAATCAGAATGCCAGGTCTGAGCCCCAACATGCCTGGGACTCGTTCTTATCGGCAACAGGTATTCCTAAGGTTCCAAAGGAAAATTTAGACCTTCGCACGGGAGCTATAGTGTCACTCTATGTGGATACCGAAGTGGAGGAAACCACGTCGGGAGGACGCAGGTTGGAGAACACACCCCCTCCTCAAGAGATACCGTGGAGGAGAGTTAGGCCTTGGAAAAAAAAGGAATATGGAGAACACCAAAACCCGGTTGAACCGTGTGCATGATCAACTGCTGAAGAGTCCTTAATGTGCGCTATTCGGATCGAACCGGTTGAAACCACAAGTTGGGGAAGCGGGAGAAGAAAAAGAAGGATGGAAACCTAGGGTTCTAACATTCAAGATCCTAACCAACAGCTAGAACAGGCACAACTTTCCATAGCTTAAATTTACCAGGAGAATAGAAAGTTACGACGACAGTTGGCGACACCGCAAGGTCGTGAAGGTAATGTAACCTAGCTTAAAAGACAACTTTGGGAAGCACAAGATATGATCACGCAGCTACACAAAGCTCAAAGGGTATCAAAAAAAAAGAACATGAAAACACCCCAAGGAGCGCAGAGCAGCCCGGGAGAAAATCCGCACACAGAAGAGACATGAATGGTGGACACTGTTTTGTTTTCTCGGACGTGACACGTAATTTTTTGATAAATTTCCCTATTTTTTGTGAAGATATTCACGTCCTCAATGTGACTGGGTCAGTTGGCCAAAAGGTGTTGGTAGTGTTTATTGTATGTAACCTGAACTCGACGAGAATATTAATATATAGAACTTTGAATTTTTTTCGAAAGGATTCAAGTCATAGCAATTGAATGCATCGTTTCCCTCTTCGTGTGTAAAACTGTGTTCTTGTCTCAACTTCTAGTAACTTAGCCTTGATTTTATAATTAGCGTAGCTCTGAGTTGCTTTATATTTTGGTTGATATTTCCCTAACAAAAACTCCCAACGCCGATTCATGCTGACGTGGAGTTACTGACTCGAGACTCATTAAATAAAACCTGGGAATCAGTTTGTGGGTAATGGTTGGACTCGGGACTTTGTTTAAGTTGAACGCACTAAACTGAGATCAACATTGCAATTGTCGATGCAAGGTGAGTATCGGGGATCGGCCTTCGGGAAAAAATAGCTCGCAGTTTCTTCATGGGTTATCGTCCTTCAAATTTATCGATACCGAAAACGTCTCAGAAGTCAGCGATCGACGATTATTATTTGATTTTTCATTCAATGCTTATTCTTTTAACCTTTCGTCGATGCCGAATTTATCGGTCATCAGTGATATTCTTGGTGATTCTTGTCGCGAAATAAATTTCACATCTACCAACACCGACGAAGATCGGGACTCGACAACTTTGGTTCTCTCTAGCATTTTCTTTCACGCTTAATCCTTTCCGATGCCGAATTCCTTAAGCATGTCTGAGAAAAAATTGATTGTCATTTCTCTAATTTAGATATTAGTCTTTTAAGTTAATGATTTTCACATGTCCAAGCAAGCTTTTAAAGACTTAATGAGAATAAAAAATGATAAGCAAAGGACACATTTTTCATATCAGACAATGCCAAAAGATCAAGTGGTACCCAAAAAGTGAAATTTTACGTAGAATTTTTAGGGTGTGTTCAGTGCTCAACACTGTGGACTATGCCTAGACCCCTTTTCGTAGATTTCAGAACTTGAAGAAAAACCTGTCCACCATGGAGGAACTCATAGACAAGTTGTTAGGATATTTAGAACTGGAATCGCTGATGATATTACCAGGTTGTACAAATTTGACAACTTTGGGTCATCATCTTTTTCATCAGTTTTTGTTGCTCATAGCGATGACTTGAGCAAACTTTGGCATGAG
>JZKD02S1861575.1:31287-67171 GCA_000966675.3 Picea glauca | reverse complement strand
AATTAAGGAACCCAAAGCACATGCACTCACCATGCAAGATGGAAAAGGGTCATCCAATAAAAAATCCAAACATAAATAAAAGGAGGGATATTCCAAACCCTTCAAGGATTCTTCAGGTTCCAAAGACTCTTCAAATTCTAAAGAGAAGAAGAATAAGGGAAAACAATGCACTTATTGCAATAAAACAAATAATGAAGAATCCACATGCATGAAGAAGCAAATCAATCTTATGGTACAGTTACTTCAAGATAACAACCATGAAAACTTCATTCTTGAAGGATCCAAGACGAAGAAGGAAGAATATCATGCTCCTAAGAAAGGTAATTATCATGCTCTGGTTGCAATTGATTCCTCATTTGATTCATGGATTATAGATTCTGTTGCATCACATCATATGGTAGCGAAAGAAGAAGTTTTTACTTCTTTGTGTTCATGCTCAAGACCCCCTATTCTCATGGGGGATAATACTCTAGTAGTAGTAGCAGGAGAGGGAATAGTGGAACTCCCTAATGGCGGTTTTGAGAATGCTTTACATGTTCCAAAGCTTTCTATAAATATTCTCTCAGTTTATCAAATCACTCAAATAGGTAAAAAGGTTGAATTTGCATCAGATTTAGTTTTTGTACTTGACATGCATGACAATTCCATTATCACAATTGGTGAGGTAGATTACAAATCAAGGTTGTATAAATTCAATAAGTTTTCTGACCGTGACTCCTCTTTACTACTCACACATGTTGATTATAGTAGTAGAGTATGGCATGAGAGATTTGGTCATTTAAACTTTAGGTACATGTAGCAACTTTCCAAGCAAGGAATGGTCAAAGGCTTGCCAAACATTCACTTTTATGAAGCGGTTTGTGAAGGATGCATTCTTGGCAAGCATCCTGAAGAGAGGTTTGAAAAGGGGAAGGAAAAGAGAGCCTCCTATTCCTTGGATCTTGTTCATAGTGATCTCATGGGTCCATTTCCACATCCGTCCATCAAAAAAGCAAGGCATGTCCTTACATTTATTGATGATTACTTACGCTATACTTGGGTTTATTTTCTTAGGAAAAAGTCTAAAGTTTTTTAGCATCTCAAAGACTTCAAAGCTATAGTAGAGACACAAACTGGGAAGAAGATCAAGATCCTCTGTACAGAAAATGGGGGGGAGTGTATCAACAAATATGTTCATAATATTTGTCGTGAGGCTAGTATCTAGTTGCACCATACAGTTCCATACTCTCCACAATAGAATGAAGTTGTTGAAAGGAAGAACATATCTCTCAAGGAGATGACCGGTTGCATGTTGCATGCGAAGTATCTTCCTTCCAAGATTTGGGCCAAGGAAATTAACTATGATGCTTATAGAAATAACAGATCTCCTCATAGATATGTTGAGGATATGACACCTTTTGAGGCTTGGATAGGTGACAAACCAGATGTCACACACTTCTGCATCTTTGAATCTCGTGCATGGGACCATATTCCTTCTGAAATAGGAAATCATTAGATCCACAGAGCACACATTGCATCTTTTTAGGATATCTAGATGATGTGAAGGGGTATAGGTTGATTGATCCCTCTACATAATGGATCATCATTGAGCAAAATGTTCAGTGTGAGGAGAGTCCTTTGCATGCACGACCAGTGCAACATGTAGAGACTCTTTTGCTTCCATCAGTTCCATACATTAGAGATGATGAATCCATACACTCAGAGGATATATATTCATACTCAAAGTATTTTTTAACTGAATTCGAGCAGGTAGTACAACCATATGAGGAGCCAGCGACAGAGCTTCAACAGATGCCCAAGTGGGCACATTCCACACTTCATGAAGCAGGTGACCTTGTAGGGGATCCATTGGATTCGAGGAGGACTCGATCTCAACACAAAGAGCCTTCTCATGTACTTTCAGCTTTTGAACCAACGATGCCCATACATTGCTATATGGCTCAATATTTCGATCTGCATATGTACAATGAGGTTTTGGGAAATCCATTATGGGAAGCATCCATGCAGGAGGAGTATGACTCACTCCTAGAGAATCAAACTTGGGATCTAGTACCACTTCCACTAGGGAGGAAACTTGTCAAATGAAAATGGGTCTATAGGACCAAGAGAGCATCAGATGGTCAGGTGAAAAGGTACAAGGAAAGACTAGTTGCAAAAAAATTTCAATAGATTCACGGGACATATTATAATGAGACCTTTGATCCTGTAGTAAAGATGGAATCCATTCACTTAGTTCTAGCCATTGCAACAACCAAATGATGGGAATTTCACTAGATAAATGTAAATAATGCTTTTCTTCACGATGATCTTTCAGAGGAGATCTACATGGAGTAGTCACCAAGGTTCATTCAGAACTCATCTTTAGTATGCAGACTGAAGAAGTCACTCTATGGCCTCAAGCAAGAACCTAGAGCATGGTATGAAAAGATGGATTATTATCTGCTTTCACATGATTTTGTTAGATGTAAATCTAATTGCAATGTTTACATGCTGAGGACTACTGACTCTTTGATCATTTTAGAACTCTATGTTGATGATCTTTTGATCATTGGTAGCTCCGCTTCAACCATTGTTGTGGTCAAAGATATTTTGCATGACAAGTTCTTTGTTGGGTATGTGTTATATTCTTTGCATGACTAGCTTTAGTGTTTTCTACGTTGCACTGGGAACATANTAGGGTTTTGGATGTCGATGGCTCCTATATGTATATTGTATTGTAAACAATGTATCACTATGAATGAATATAGAATATGCTGGTTTTCCTATTTTGGGTTTCCAGGGGAAAAATCTCAGTGTAATGTGTGTATTTTCCATTGTATATTTTTTGTTCTTTTATTGAAAATATGTTTGTAGTAAAATATTGTACAAGGTTAAAATCTACATTCTCTATGATGGACATGGGTCCACTTCACTTCTTTCTTGGTCTTGAGATTAGTCAGGATGCTTTTGGCATCAAAATTTCTCAGGATAAGTATGTCAGGGATCTTATGGATAGATTCCACATGACAGACTATAAGTATGCGCCTACACCCTTCTTATCTGGGATCAGACTTGAGGATGGCGGGGATACACCATTACTAGACAACACTTTGTATCAACAGTTGGTGGGGAGTCTTTTGTATCTCACCTTCATCCATCTGGATATCTCATATACAGTAGGAGCAGTTTCCAGATACATGTAGGAGCCCCATGATATGCATTGTAAGGCTTCCAAGTGCATCCTCTAATATGTTGAAGGCACCATGAGTTATGGGATTCACTATGCATCTAGTTTTGGATTGAATCTCATAGGCTTCATAGATTCAAAATGGGATGGCGATGGCACAGATCGCAAGTCCACTCCCAAGTACACTCTTAGTTTGGGGTTAGGCCCTATTTGATGGTTAAATACGAAGAAATCAACCATTGTTTTATCTTCCGTAGAGGCCAAGTACAAAGGAGTGGTCAACTGTGTCATTCAATCACTTTGTCTTCAATAATTCCTTACCAAGATTGGTATCCATTTTCACTGTCCAACTATCATATGGTGTGCCAATCATAGTACATTAAGATTTTGTAGAGATCCAGTACAGTGGTCGTGAACCAAACACATTGAGGTCCACATGCATTTCATCAGAGATCTAGTACATGACAAAATCATTGATTTGTAGTTCTGTCCTTCCTATGAAAAGACTGTCGACATCTTCACCAAGACCTTCATTGGGATAAAGTTTCAGACTTTGTGGGATCGTCTTGGAGTGAAGAACACAATTGCCTTTTCTTCTTTTGATGCATTGTCTTTTGATGGGGGGTTTTGTTCCCATGTGGTTTTCCCTCTTCCCTCATTTTTTATTCAGTGTTCATTAGTTTCTTTGTACAAGAGTACCTAATATGGCCTAGTTTTCGAGACTCATTTTTTATTACTCCATAGTGATGTTCAGGGGGGGTGTTGGAAATATTTATATTTCTGACTCACTAGTTCAATGGTAGTTAACTGGAGCTAGTTCTGTTTTAGACCATCACTATTATGCATGCATTCCTAAGAAAATATCACTGCTTGTTCGCTTTTCTTAATTACAGAATGTTCTTTCCTATATGAGTGTATATCACTCATTCATTGTATTACACATTGATCAACTCATTAGAGTAGCATGAATATATTTTCTCATTCTTCCATATTGAATCTCTCGTCCTTTTCTTGATAATCTTTGTTTGTATTTTCTTTAGCTAGGTATCTTATGCAGATTTCCATGAAACATTGACAAAAATAAAGTGGCCCATGCACTCAGCAGGAGAGTGCATGAGATGCATGCTACTAAGATCTAAAAGATAGAATTCTCGAAGCTTCAAATTTATATTGGCATCATTTACAAGTAAAAGAAGCATTACAACAAGGTAATTTTCAATAGAAATTTAAATATTATGAGTTGAGATAAAAACTGCTTGAGATGAGATGAGATAAATGGATGGAGTTCTCTTGTACAAGGGAAAGGTATATGTGCCAAAATGCAAAGAGCTAAAAAACATAGTGTTGAGAGAAATGCACAATGTGTCTTATGCTGGGAACCCAATATATCATAAAATAATTGCAGTTGTAAGGATCCAATACTATTGGCCAGGAATGAAGAAAGAGGTGGTTGATTATGTAGCTAGATGTCTAGAGTGCCAAAAGGTAAAGGCTAAGAATAGACACCCAGTTGGATTACTACAACCACTTCCTATTCTTGAGTGGAAATGGGAAATTGTTACAATTTATTTCATCACTAGACTACCTAGGACTGTAAAACAACAATATTCCATCATGGTAGTGGTGGATATATTAACTAAGGATGCCCATTTTATTCCTGGAGTGAAGTTAACTCATACGGAAACCAACATTGCATAAATTTACATGAAGCAAAATTGCTAGGCTACATGAGTTGCCCAAAGCAATTGTTTTTGACAAATATCCCAAGTTCACATCAAATATTTGGGAGGGATTTGGGACTAATTTAAGTTTCAGTAAAACATATCACCCAAAGTTAGATGAGAAAATAGAGAGGACAAACCAGATAATTGTATATATGTTGAGAATGCATGTAATGGACAAGCCTTCCAAGTGGGACGAATACCATCATCTAGTTGAATTTGTGTATGATAATGGGGATCAAGAATAATTAAAGATGGGTCTGTTTGAAGTCTAGTATGGAAGAAAATGCAGCATGCCAATAAACTGAGATAACCCAATAGATAGAGAAGTTATTAGGCCAGAATTGGTAAAGGAAGTGGAAGAGAACATGGTAAAGATCAAGCAGAATTTAAATGTTTCACATGATAGGAAAACTAATGATGTAGATAAAAGAATGACATACAGAGAATTCAAAGTGGGCGAGCATGTGTTTTTAAAAGTAAAAGCTAAAAGGAACTCGCAGATTGGGAATATTACCAAAGTTGGCAGCAAGATACCGTGGTCCATTTGAAGTTTTAGAGAAGATAGGATTAGTTGCATACATGCTTGCATTACCTACATCCATAATAATTCACAATGTGTTTTATGTTTCTTTATTGAAGAAATATGTGTCTGATCCTAACCACATGATCGATTGGACTACGATCCCGGTGGAGCACAAAGGGGACTTTTAAGTGGAGCCAGTGCGCATCCTAGACCAAAAAGTCAAAGTGCTCAGGAAAAATCCACCGGCCTCAGTAAATTTCCAATGAAATTTCTATGGTTTTGAAGATGTTATGTGAGAGCACATGGAGATCATGAGGGAGGAGTACCCGCAATTTTTTTCAAATTTTGAAGAAAAATAAATGTACAGTTGTATATGGAATCAAGGATTCGGGGACCAAATTTCTCGGAGCAACCGCAAGCTAGGGTTTTCGACAGTCATGGCCATAGCAGAGGGAAACATGAGCACTAGAGGAGGGGGTAAGGGTACCCCCTCATACAAACAGATAGTGGTAGACAAAGGGAAAGGGCCAAGGGGAGTATTTTTCAGGGCACCTATGACAGGCACCTCAGAATCTGACCCTGGAATGGGTCAGGAAAGGGACAAAGGAAGAAGTGAATTCATGGAAGAGGAAACTAGAGAAATTTAGAACGAGAAGCAAGACACAATGAAGACCCAACAGGCAGAAGGGTGCAACCCATGCAAACCCAAATCAACATTGATACCCAAGGTGGTATTGGAGGATCCACAAATGCAACTCTACAGGGATCAGATGAAGGCACATGCACTAATTTGAAAATTTATGGGCTTGTGGCTCACCGAAAGAGCGCTATGCAACTGGATCAAATATCACTGGAAGCCAAATGGGGAAGTGGAGCTCCATCTAGGCTCGAAAGGTTTCTTCACAAAAATCTTCATAAACCTGGAGGATAGAGATAGAGTTTTTGAAGGAGGGTCATACTTCCATGCATCAACAGGACTATACATGCAGCCATGGAAGGAGAATTTATCCCTAGAAAAAGAGACCTTCAAAAAGGTACCGATCTGGCTGAGACTCTACTCCCTACCCTTAGACTATTGGTTACCATCTACCTTTGAAGCAATAGGGAATAAACCAGGGAAATATATAAAGACCGCAGAGGCCACCCTGAAAGGGAGATACACATCTTACGCAAGAATATGTATAGAGATGGATGTGTCGGGAGATCTCCCAGAAGCCATATGCCTCGAATCCAGGGATGAGGAATGGATCCAAAACATCAATTATGAACAGATCCCCTTCCGATGTAGAATATTCCATGAACATGGTCATTTGATCAGGGAATACCCTCTTAATAAGAAACATGAAACATAAAAGCCCAAACCACAGTAGGATGAGGAAGGGTTTGTTAAACCAAACCCCAAAAGAAGAGCCAACAAAAGGCAAAGCAAAGCCCAAGAAGAAAATAATCTACAGGCCCAAATTAACCTGAAAGGAAGGGATAAAACAAATCAAGGGGCAAAAGCCAATAAGGATACGACAAATCTCAGGAATTCTGAGAACAAACACCAAACGAGCCCACCGACCGACCAAACAACCAGAAGGAACATGGAAGCTGCACAACTCCGATGGAAGGAGAAATCAGAGATGAAAACACCTCCATGTAAGACATAGAGGGAGAGGTGGAAATGACACCAAGCGAAGTAGACACATAAGATCTAGAACTCAGAGACCTGGTGGAGAGGGAAGGAATAGATCTCACGAATATTCTGGAGCAATGGAAAAGACAGGGAGTAGATAGTGTACCAACAGAGAAACTTGATCGCATCCAGTACTTGTTCCTCATAAGGGAGGAAGAAAAATCTAGAGGCCTAAAGTGCACACACGGGGAGATTGGACACCTAGGAGTCAAAGACGATGAGGTACAACCACAACTCTCACCCAAGTAGACGCAGAGGAAAGAAGGCAGGAAATCCAATAGCGTAGCCCTGCAGGAGCTTGGAGTGCTACTGATAAACTTGGGTAGTATAAAAAAACTCTTTCCCAACTCTCCCCCACATGTTTAAATGAAGGTTATAACTTGGAATATAAGAGGCCTAAACAACCCAAGAAAGCAATGAATCCTTAGAAGTAGACTAAAACATGAGCAACCAGATCTCTACTTTATTCAAGAGACCAAGTGTAATATAGACAGAATGGAAACAATCAATCAACAACAATGGCACAAGTACAATATGGTGGCTATTGGTGGCCACCAAATGGAAGGAGGTATCCTCACCCTATGGAACCCATAAGTACTAAGCCTAATAACAATGGAAGCGACAAGGAATACCCTTATGGTCCGCATGCAACTCATAGGGAACATAGAGGAAATTTTGTGCACTAATGTGTATGGACCTCAGGGGTCGGAGGACAGGCGTGGAATGCTAAGAGACCTAGATGATCTCAAAAACCAAGCCAACAACCTCCACTGGATCCTAGCTGGGGATTTCAACATAATCACGTCACTTGCTGAGAAAAAAGGAGGTACAAGAAGATTAGATAGAGATGCAGAGGAGTTCTCAAATTTCATAGACACAACGAAGATGGTAGATCTGAAAACCAATAATGGCCAGTTCACCTGGAACAATAAGCGAATGAGCCAGCATAAGGTTGCAACAAGACTTGACAGATTCCTAGTTTTAGAGTCAATCATAATGCAGGGGCTAACCCTAGACTGCAATATTCTCCCATGGGGGGGATCCGATCACTGGCCAGTACAACTGGAAGCTGACTTCCATACCACACCAAAGAACAAACCCTTCAGATTTGAGAAATTATTGATGGAACACCCGAATTTCAAAGAAAAAATCAAACAATGGTGGTGTGAGGAGCAACTAGAGCAAGGGACAAGGATGTTACAACCCTACAAGAAACTAAAACATATCAAATATAGGCTCAAGGAGTGGAAGAAGGTCACTTTTGGGAATATAAACCAAAGAACATAATTGAAGAAAAAATTAAAAATCTCCAGGAAACCTTCATTTTGGAGGGCTACAATGAGGAGCGGAAATAGACCTATAGCAATCATCCCCAAAGAAAATGAAGCCAAAACCTCCAATCATTACAGACCTATAACACTGTGCAATGTGGTGTATAAGATAATTTCCAAGGTTATAGAAAATAGATTGAAACCACTCCTACCCACACTGGTTTCATAAGAACATGCAGGTTTCGTGGAAGGAAGGAAAATAATGGACAATATTATCCATGCCCATGAACTTATCCACACCCTGAAGCTTTAGAAAAGAGGAGGAATGATAATACAACTGGCACTATATGGTCAAGACCCTGGAAGCCTTCGGTTTCACCCAACATTGGATCAGATGGATTGTCAACCTAGTAACCACAACAAGATTCTCGCTACTAGTAAATGGAGCCCCTGCCAAGCCTTACTAGGCCACGAGAGGCATCAAGAAGGGAGACCCACTTTCCCCCTTCATTTTCATCTTAATGATGGAAGGACTCAGTCGAAGCATAAAAAGAGAAACTGCAACATGGGAAATAAAAGGTATCAAACCCTACAAGAATTTCCCAACTTCTACACATCAACAGTTCATGGATGATACCTTACTACATGGTATGCCCACTGTTAAGGAAGTGAAAGCCTACAAATGAATCTTAGTCGAGTTTGGGGAAGCCTCGAGGGCAGAGATAAACCAGTACAAATCTATGATATTCTTCTTCAATACCAACCCTGCTATCAAAAAGAATTTGACCAACATCTTGGAATTTGAACGCCAAACCCTCCCAACCAAGTACTTGGGCATCCCCTTGACAGAAAAATCCTACAAGATATCAACTTGGGAGGGAGTAGTCAACAAGTTACAAGACCGGGTAAAAACCTGGACGTACAGATCTCTCAACCTAACCGGAAGACTTATCCTAACCAAGTTGGTTTTGCAGGCTATCCCAACCTTTATGATGTCAGTTTTCCCAGGCCCCAAGGGGATTCTACAAAAAATAAGAACCATACAAAGGGAATTCCTATGGTGAGGAGAGGAAACAAGGAAAAAATGGGCATTGGTGGCTTGGGAGAAGGTATGTAAGCCAAGAAGCAAAGGAGGCCTGAGACTACACGACCCGGAAGTGACCAATGACGCCTATGGGGTGAAACTATGGTGGCGATGGGTCAAAGAAATGACCATGCCATGGGTCAACCCGTGGAAGGAAAAGTATGCCCCGAACATTAGCGATTAGGATAAAATCTGCTTTAGAGGCACCAGGGAAGGTTCTGCCATATGGAACTTAGCCTGGTGCAACAAGACCTGGATCCAGACACACAACTTTTGGGAAATAAGGAATGGCAGAACCGTCCAATTCTGGGAAGATGCCTGGCAACAGGAACCTAAAATGGAAAAACCGAGATGGGAGGAACTCCAATAGGAGACGATGGCGCAAGGAAAAACCCGAGTCTACCATTACTGGAAACAAGAAACAGAACACAACAAATGGAGAATCTAGAACTCTCACTCCACAGACAAGAGACCAGACCGAAACAACAGTAAAAGAGGTGGAGGAGGAATTGGGGAGACAAAAAATTGCAGTCACGGATGGAAGTGACCAGTTGAGATGGGGTCACAAAGAAGGCGAGGAATTCAACCTTAAAGAAGTACGTTACTACATAGCAAACCAGGGCCAAGAAGACCCGACGCAACAATGGGACAAGCTCTGGAACAACCCCCACTGGCCAAAAATAAAAATCTTCCAGTGGCTAATACTACACAACCAGATCCTAACCTAGGAAAACCTAAAGAAGAGAGGTTTCATAGGCCCCTAAATATGTCACCTATGTGAAGAAAAGGAGGAAACAATGAACCATCTCTTGGATGAATGTCCCTACACAGCAGAAGTATGGGACTAGGCGACAGGCATCTTCCGATAGTCTAATAGGGTCAGAGGTAATATTGCTGCAACTATAACCACATGGAAGGAAAAGTTCAATGAAAACAAACAGGTGAACCTCTGTTGGAACCTCATCCCTGACATGATCATTTGGGCAATATGGAAGGAACGAAATAGGCGTATCTTCAGGAACCAAAGATGGATGGCTGGAAAGATCAAGGAAACAGTAATAGCCATGAAAAGAGAAACAATACAGAGTTGCAATTGCCAATTAGGAGGAGCGCAAATCACAGAGCAGGATCTTAGGATTCTAGAGGCCTTTCAACTGAAAGGAGGACACAACCCCAAGGAGATGAGACGGTTGCTGCAACTACAAGTAGGTGAGCGCAAATGGAAATAGCCACCAGAGGGCTCCCTCAAGCTAAATTTCGATGAGGTGTCAAAGGGTAACCCAGGATAGACATGTATGGGGGGAGTAATCAGGGATAGTTAAGGAAAAATTATCCGACTGTACACTAAGAGTTTGGGGAACTCAACCAACAACACTGTGGAATTTGGAGTGCTAGAGATTGGCCTTGAGATAATATGCAGGGAATGGATGACCAACATAGTAGTGGAAGGAGATTCCATGTTGGTCATCAACACAGTAAGGAAACTCCAAAATGACACCAAAGTGGGAAAAATTCAGAGGCACTGGCGCTTGGCATACACCCTACAAAAAATTCAGGAACATTTGTAGACAGGGATCACAGTTGAGTTGCGCTGTGTCTGAAGGACAACAAATGGATTAGAAGATAGAATAGCTAACGAAGGGGTCGACAAGGAAGGATCAAAACTGGATTCCACATGGAATAACATCTCAGAAGGCTAGTTTCAGACATACTGTTCCCAACTAGCAGCAAAGGACTATGATGACAGCTGAAGTACGGGCAACCACATTGAGGTTGGATGCACAAAATTAATTGAAGGGAAATTTGGATCCAGGAAGAATCCGATAGGCCGCATTTTAAACATGAGTTACAATGCAGATCACAGTCACACCACAAGAGGAGGTATGACACCACGATCCTATCAATAGAATGAAGTAGAGGGGTTGGCTGTGGGAGAATGGAAAGGGTAATCCACAACCGACAAAGGACGAAGATCAAAAGGGTATCCCGAGGGAAGGAATGGGTATACCTCAGCCACGCAAAGGTTCTGAGGGAGGAAATGATTGGCGTACAATGTACAATACAAAGGATTGGTGCCGGGATGATGACATGAATCCCAAGCACACACACTATGAAATAGAGAAAAAGGACCAAAAGGTACGCCTTTACGAGAGATCCATGATCACAGGGACAAGATCACCTCCGGGGAAACCCCATAAAAGAAGAAGCATCATGGATAGCTACAAACCAACGAGTAGTAATTACAGAGGCCAGGAAGGGGAGAATAGAGGTGGAGGACGAAGTCACGATAGAAGACACTGCATTCAAATGGAGATGGTGAGAATGAATAATACATAGAGTAAGAGGGGGCACTAGGGGGAGGAACTCCCAACAAGCACCCGAAAGATCACTAGGATGGAACAAGCGACCAGAGAGGACAAAGGCACCTTTCTTGAGTAGGTCAGTACAAAAGGAAAAGTGGTCATCGAAAAATGGGAGAAGGAAGTCAACACCAAGAGCCAAGGAAAATCCTGGGTGGAACTCATCAAAGAATCCGACGTGATAAGGGACCCAGGGGCCACATAGCCCAGGAAAACCCTCTACCACAAAATAGTGGAGGAAGCTTGGCGCACAAAAATGATGATAAGTAAGCTGAGAGCTAACAAGAATGAGACCAACAAGGGGGAAAAACGAGGCCTCAAGAAGGAGCACATAGAAATTCTGAGCTGCCTCAGCAACCTAGAGGCCAGTGTAAGACGAATAGAAGAGGACCAGAGGAACCAAAGAGAAAAATTGGAAAGACTGGAAGGACAATTCGAACTTTACCTTCACTATGTCCACCACATGGACATCACTCTAGCAGACAGACGCGACACACCAACCTGCATCATAAAGACATGCATGGTGGAACAGAAAAAGGAGAACGCGACAAGGAAGGAAGGAGAGGAAATCCATCCAATCCTCTTGGACTAGCACAGCCTCAACCCAAGGTCTATTTGTCTATCAGTGTATGAGCAACCCACGTTAAATGCTTCTAGCTTTATGTTATTTCTTATGGTATAGGTTTTTCAAACGAGTTTTCGGAGACTGGGTCGGTTTCCCTAAGTAGCGACCCATGCCTCCCTTCGTCTATGTAGACAACGCAACTTCGGGGCCCCTGACCTGGTTTCCTTTTTGGCAGATTAGGGGATGACCTTGCGCCCCTTTTTGTACTATATTTTCCTAGTAATATAGAATCTCAACTCACTTACAAAAAATAAATAAATGTACATTTGTTTATAAATGTGAAAGGATCCATTTTAGCAATTGGAGTTCTTGGAGCCGCATCTCAGAGACTTCATGTCCGACCTATGTAAGATCATGTAAGGGAAGTGGTACGACCCTAGGGACGTGGTGCAAAGAAGGGGGTACACTTCCTTGGGTTGTGTAGGTTGAAGGGAATGAGAGATTAATGGTTTAAATTGCTACACAAGTTGTGAACTTGCAAAAATATTAATTACTATGATGTAAATCTTGTACATGTATACCGAGATGGTGTCATGCATCGAGGATGATGAAAATTGTAAGGGGGGGGGGAATGTAACATCCCTATTTTTAGTCCTTGGTTTAGAAATGTATAATGTAAATATGATATATCGACATAGGCCAAGCAATGTAATATGTAAACATTGTATATCAGAATAATAAAATAAAATGTATCATTGGTTGTAGATGGACACAAACAAATTCATGGGGATAAGTTTCCAGAAGAGACAGAGGGGTCTAAGGGGGAATTATTCATGTGTCTTAAATCCCATGCAATTTTCTAAATTATTGTTTTGTTTGAAACTTCTATTTTCCTTTTGAGTGTATCAAAGCCCTAATCATTGAATACATGTAAGAGGGTTGGGTGAAAATTCACTTCACATAGTTATTGAAAGCATGGGGCTGAGTACAATCAACATTGGAAAATGTGAGATCAACATGTATCAGTAAAAAGGGAAATTTGAATGGGTACTATAGTTATTTTTTACATACATATTTTGGGGAAACAAAAGGGTTTTGAGTGCTTAAACTTAAAGGAATCCATAGCGGAATTTGTGGGAAGCTTTTTGGAGTTGTAAAATGCATGAAGAAGCAGGTTGTTAGGATTGTAGAGTGAGATTTTTTGTGTAGATAAAATGAGTTGTTGTTGAGAGTTTCCATTTGCAACTATAAGTCCATGGAATCCACAATAAGAGATATTCCTAGCCAACTAGTGATGAATCCCTGGAAGGAAGGGGGATAACTTGAGGGACTGTGTAGCAGAGAAGGATATCCCATTCCTTGGGTTGTGTAGGTTGAGGGGAAGAGATATGGTGGATTGGGATGCCTGCAGGAAACTAGCTTGTTTTGAGTAGACAATAGACACGCTTAAGAGATACTCTCTTATGGACTCATAACCTCAACTCAAAGGTGATTTACTGTTGATATTTGGAGTAACAAATGTATGGTTGGGTGGGATGTCTGTCCTTTGTATCTGGTTGCACATTTTATTAAAAAGATACGTGTTTTATCTTTTTTAAATGCTTTTATTAATGGATTTAAATTGACATGCATAAACTCCACGTTCTTGAGTGGTGTTGTACCCACAACAAATCCCATTAAATTTCCTTGTTTTAGGGAAATTAAAAGGCCCCTCGTACTTGATTTTCACATAAGATATGGAAGATACACGGTGTAATCTTAGGGTTGTGATTGGATTCCATAAAAAAAATTCTTCTATTTGAGACATTGCTATATCTCCTACCAGGTCCTTGTTTTAACTTTAAAACTAATTTAGTTTTGTCCATGTTTTAATCAAATCCTCCTAGGGTAGCGTGCATACAAGAATAATTTCTCTAAGAGTAGGCATCCCACAAGCCTTGTAGGGAAACCCTTTTCACATGAGCCTTTTCCATTTGGGATTGAGTTCACTTTTCCACCATAAAACGTTTTTGAAGCCTTCAATCTGTGGGCTTTGTGGGGTCACATTTTCCACTAGTGTTCCCTTTATTTTAAGTGTGAATTATTCTCAGAATTCGCTCCCCACGAGACAATGGGAGTTAGCCACGTGAACTTAGAACCACAAGATTTGAGAATATTTTCACATGGGAACCTTTTAAAACAAGACCTTATTCACGTTCATATGCATCCCATGACCCGTGAAGGAATGGAATCTTTTCCCCACAAAACTTTAAGCCACAAGCTTACCTTTTGGTAATTATGATTTAATTTTCTAAAAGTTGTTGTGAAAGGTTTTATTAATGATTATATGTATAGAATTTTTAACCTCTTTTCTTTTGACAAGCACGCTTTGGTGCTTTTCCCGAGATAATTTTCCCTGACCCTATGAGCTAATCAGACTTGTCCACACTGAAGCCTTTTTCCCACAAAACCTTTTATGTCCACAAGATTTGAGGGAGAATACGTTTCACGCGAGATCCTCATGGAAACAAAAATTATACTCGTTCACCTGCAACCCATGACCCAAGAGCCAATATTAATCATTTTTGCGAGAGAGTTCAAGTCATGACAAAGTTTTCTTATCGCAGAACCTTTTTCCACAAAACTAAAACCCAAAACCCTGCGGGATAATATTTGTGTGTGGGCTTGATTGGCATATTGTGACATATTTTGTCTCAGTGAATTCTCCACCCAAACAATTTAATAGAAATTACTTGCACACATGACCAAACCTCCCATCCCTATGTAGTTTTTACCTTTTCAAATCCCCGCCCACGAAGCCTGAACCCGCAACACAACATAGATTGTACTTATCTCACCTATGAAATATTGAATTAATGCATATTGATGGTTATCGATAGCATGAAAAAATTCAGAGTCAAGATTTGATTGATTGAAATGCCAAATTTATTACAATTGATTTTTATTTAATCTACACATAAAGCTAATTTTATTATTATTATTTTGTATTGGTTTCATTCGTAAACGTTGTGGAAAAGTGTATAACTATGTGGGAAACCCTCACTCCACTTTGAATTATACTGGTACGTCGGGTGAAAGATGTATGGGGATCAAGGTTATCATGGGAGATCTACAATTCCTAATGCCCCAACTCAGATGAAGAATCCTAAAGACATTTTGTTAATGGATACAATCTCCCATAACGGATTCCAGAAGTGTCTTTCATGGTAGGAAATATACTGAATATTTCACATTGAATATTTTCTAACAGAGGATGAGGACTTGAAGGTGTATTCAAACATTAAGAAGAGTGGATTGTATGTTATATCTACTTGATCAACTCTTCTCCCATACAATAATGCAGTCTGATGGGTATACATACACCTGAACCTGCAAGAAGAAGTGATTACATCTCAGGAAAGAAATCATTTATCCTCGCTAGGGGTAGACAACATACACAAAATGCACAAATTGTCAACACTATATTGTTTTCTTAATAAGTCATTTCAAGAGGAATTTATCAAAGGGAACCCTAGTTTGACTGGCCTATTGGAAGAATGGTGGGATGAGGACCCAAAATTCCACATAAAGGATAACAAGATATACAACACACATTACCTTAAAGCGCCATATTGACTTCTCACGAAAACAATATGTTGTCTTTATGGAGGAGTTAAAAACATACATTTAAAGCTGGAATGGGTGCCCCTAGTCCATAACATAGAAGGAAGAGGGAATATTTTAAATTGTGTGCATATTCTATCCGATAATATCTTCTACAATTCTCATGAAGCTCGAACAAGAAAAAATCCATGTTTTTATACGTCGACTTGTTTAATTGATGAATTTGGTCTTGTTTTTCCTTTCTTGGAATGAAATTAAATTGGAATCCTGATCTCCCACCCATACATATCTACCGTTCATAGTTGTGGGAGTGCAATTACAAAAATATTTCTATGGAATTTGTGATGATTTTATAGATCCATTGTACCAAATTATTTTGGTCAACCCCTCCAGAGATTTTCTTTTGAAGCTATTGAAACCATAAAGGACTTAGGGAAATGGTAGATGGAGAATCATTTCACCTATATCATGTTTTTCGAATTCTCTTCTCCACCACATTTGTTACCTAAGTATGTTCCGAACATACTCTTAGGAAGAGAAATATCATATCAGACAGTTGAAGCAGGTATTGCCAAATCCTTTTCAGCAAGTAACAAAAGTATATGGCCTATATTTCCTATCAAAAAAGGGGGATTCACTTTACTGAACATCCCACATGCCCAAAAGGAAGAATAGGTTTTTAAAGGATTAATCCTTTGTACAGGGGTGACCAGAAACCATGACCCTAGAGGAATAGTAATAGAACATTTCAGAACCTTAAGTATGGTACCTACATTCCAACATGACACGAATGAGGAAGACATTACCTTTCGAGGCATTAAGTATTATGAAGAAGTAATATCCCATGTTTTGAATTCTTAACAAATGACAATACTCCAAGAGAATCAAGGGAAAAGAGGATATTGTTCCAAGAAAAAAGGTAGAAATTGATACTCAGTGCACATGAATAGGAAGAGGAAAATAAAAAGACCCAATAAGAAAAATATGAGGAAAGAATAAATAAATCCCTAGCTATGGAGGAGCAATGGAGAAAGAAGGACTTGGAAGAGGAACAAATATTAAGATAGAAAGAATAAGAAGAAAGGCACAAGGCTAAAGAACAAAAGAAAACAGATGAGGAAACTAGCAAGCTTGCAGTAGACCAACAGAGAAAATCATAGGAAGCAATAAAAAACAAGCTAAAGAAGAAAGAAAATAAAAAGAAGTCTCCTACAAAGATGCAAAACATAAAAATGAACAATAAAAGAAAGAGAGGTAGCACAAATAGAAAGAAAAAATAAGGAAGAGGAAGAGAAGAAAAAGAAGGAAGAGGAGGAGAAGAAAAATAAGGAGGATGAAGAGAGAAAGAAGAAAGAAGAGGAGGAAATGAAAAGGATAGAAGAATAAGAAAGAACCAAGGAAGCAGTAGAGATAGAGAGGAAAAATAAGTTGGAAGAATACCAAAGCAAGGGAACCAATCTTGACCCAACAAAGAAACTCGCATACCTCGGTACTCTTATTGATTTAGGTACTCCTTTGGATACCATACCACCTATATTCTCTTATGGAACATTACAGTCGATAGGTTTAGACAATTATGTGGCACACCTATGAGAATTTTTCTATAGCATTTCTAATAATGGAATCTATAATAGACTTTCTAAAAGGCTGAGAACAGGAGAGACCATCGATGTTCAAGAAACACCTCACAGGTTTGTCATATGGAAGTTAAACAAGGATAACACTTAGAAAGAAGAATATGACAAATGATTTTATCTCTATGCATTTACATGTACTAACCTAATCACTGCTAGTGAGTTGAATGTTTCACTTGATGATTATAAAACAAAAGTTACAACTATGGAATATCGGTTGAAGAAACAAAAGAATGAATTTGAGAGGGAATCTAATACACAAGATCAACTACATATGGTTGAGATTGAAAACTTCAAAGAAACACATTTGCAGGAGATGGAGGCACTAAAAAAGAGCACTGATAATAGATTTATCTCTTTGAGCAGTAGAGAGAGAAAATTATTGAATGTGAAGAAAGGGTGTAGGAGATAGAAATAGAATTGAAGGACAATGATAATATTGTGAATATATTGAAAGTGGTAAAATAAAAATCCATCATGGTTAATAGGGAATTGAGGGAGACTCAAAGTGATCTCTTTATTGAGATAAAAAATATACATGATTCTAATGAAACGATAAAATAACTCTTAGACTAGGTGAAGGAGATGAAGCTCAACAAACAATCTACTCATGAAGCTTTTGATACAGTGGTAGACTAACAAATAAGTATGAAGATGCCCCTACAGAGTTTCCTAGGTACAACAAAAGGGAAAAAGAAAAGACATTGTTGATGTTAGATAGTTGGAAAGAGTCTTGTGAGGATGTTGAAGAATTGGTAAAAGTTACCAATAAATCATGTTTCAGATTGTGGAATTCAATAGACAACATCCTAGGAAAGTTTGATATGACTGACATGGATGAGTTAAACTAGGAAGTACCCAAAAAATTGAGGATATCAGAGATGGAGAAGAATGAATATCAAAGAAAACAAGTAATAGAGTTGATGAATGAAATAAACCCAAGAGTTATGGATAACTATCTCATCAAACCAACGTTGATGGCCACCTTAGTAGATAATGTTGATATCTAAGACTATCAAGCCTTGAAAACAACCTCATGAGGATAAATCCACCTACATTTTTAAAGAGGTGGTACTCCTCTATATGAATAATATACAGATTTTAAAATAAAAACTAAGAAACAACCATGTTTATTTCATAAACAAATGTTCACAATGAAAGAAAGGAATGAGATAGGACCATACTTATTCACATGAATATTTACAATATCATACAAGATTTAGTATATTGTACAAAATTGTCGATGTAAAAATAAAATAGGAATCCTCACAAGAAACATTTCCATCATAACATAAAGTAAAAAATATTATTTGGTTGAGTGAAGGTAAATGGCCACATATTCATACAACTTAGGATGATATTACCTTAAAAAAATGAAAGAGTGATGGACACACACTTGAAAATTCAGCTTAAAACTAAAAGTTCGAAAAATCAGTAGTCATGTATCCCAAATAGTTCTCTGGGAACCTAAAAAAAACACAATTGTCTTATAAAATGTTTATAATGTTCATAAAAGTAAAAGGTGTTTGTCCAAACAGACTGGGATAGGGGCTCTTGTGGACCATTAAATAGAAGAAAAACTGGGAAGAAAGAAAGAAAGGCAGTTAAAAACTAGTCTTAGGTTTTCCGAGATCACGAAACAAATAAGACTAAGGGATTATTAATCAAGTTAAAGAAAAGAAAAAGGAAATACAAATGTAAAATATGCTTGAATTACTAAGAAGAAAATGTTCTCTCTCTTTTTTGTTGCTAGAGGTTTTCCTTTACATGATTTCAAGCTTCAGGCTTCCTTTGAGATAGCTACCTTGGGTAGTTATTATAGGTTGATGATCTCTTGTAACGACTTCTTGAGCCACTCACTGATGCACTCCTTTATCGATGGGATGGTCATTTCTTCCTTAAATCTAAGCATGTATATATCCTCCTCTATTTATTTACGTTCCACATGGAGTTAGTCAATTGTTGACAAGTGGCCCTTGTTGTCATTTAGAAATTAGACAAGCCAACACTTATGTTCTTCTTTGAGAAACTCTACGGGGCTATCAAATTCACTAATCCATGAAGTATTAAAATTATCTAAATCCTTGTCCAATTGTTCCTTGGTTATGATCCCAAAATTTCTTAAAATTTGTGGGTCCTGTAATTGTCTTACAATATCTAATGCCTTTGGAAAAGCATCTCCTCTTTTTTCATTAATTCTCTCATAATACAAAATTGTATCTTTTAACATCTTTACTCTCGCTTCCCATCTCGCCCTTATTTTTTTTATTTGTTTGTTCGAGGGTAGTTGTTGANTCAGTCGAAGCATAAAAAGAGAAACTGCAACATGGGAAATAAAAGGTATCAAACCCTACAAGAATTTCCCAACTTCTACACATCAACAGTTCATGGATGATACCTTACTACATGGCATGCCCACTGTTAAGGAAGTGAAAGCCTACAAATGAATCTTAGACGAGTTTGGGGAAGCCTCGAGGGCAGAGATAAACCAGTCCAAATCTATGATATTCTTCTTCAATACCAACCCTGCTATCAAAAAGAATTTGACCAACATCTTGGAATTTGAACGCCAAACCCTCCCAACCAAGTACTTGGGCATCCCCTTGATAGAAAAATCCTACAAGCTGTCAACTTGGGAGGGAGTAGTCAACAAGTTACAAAACCGGGTAAAAACCTGGATGTACAGATCTCTCAACCTAACCGGAAGACTTATCCTAACCAAGTCGGTTTTGCAGGCTATCCCAACCTTTATGATGTCAGTTATCCCAGGCCCCAAGGGGATTCTACAAAAAATAACAACCATACAAAGGGAATTCCTGTGGAGAGGAGCGGAAACAAGGAAAAAATGGGCACTGGTGGCTTGGGAGAAGGTATGTAAGCCAAGAAGCAAAGGAGGCCTGAGACTACACGACCCGGAAGTGACCAATGACGCATATGGGGTGAAACTATGGTGGCGATGGGTCAAAGAAATGACCATGCCATGGGTCAACCTGTGGAAGGCAAAGTATGCCCCGAACATTAGCGATCAGGATAAAATATGCTTTAGAGGCACCAGGGAAGGTTCTGCCATATGGAACTTATCCTGGTGCAACAAGACCTGGATCCAGACACACAACTTTTGGGAAATAAGGAATGGCAGAACCGCCCGATTCTGGGAAGATGCCTGGAAACAGGAACCTAAAATGGAAAAACCGAGCTGGGAGGAACTCCAATAGGAGACGATGGCGCAAGGAAAAACCTGAGTCTACCATTACTGGAAACAAGAAACAGACCACAACAAATGGAGAATCTAGAACTCTCACTCCACAGACAAGAGACCAGACCGCAACAACAGTAAAAGAGGTGGAGGAGGAATTGGGGAGACAAAAAATTGCATTCACGGATGGAAGTGACCAGTTGAGATGGGGTCACAAAGAAGGCGGGGAATTCAACCTTAAAGAAGTACGTTACTACATAGCAAACCAGGACCAAGAAGACCCGACGCAACAATGGGACAAGCTCTGGAACAACCCCCACTGGCCAAAAATAAAAATCTTCCAGTGGCTAATACTACACAACCAGATCCTAACCTAGGAAAACCTAAAGAAGAGAGGTTTCATAGGCCCCTAAATATGTCACCTATGTGAAGAAAAGGAGGAAACAATGAACCATCTCTTGGATGAATGTCCCTACACAGCAGAAGTATGGGACTAGGCGACAGGCATCTTCCGATAGTCTAATAGGGTCAGAGGTAATATTGCTGCAACTATAACCACATGGAAGGAAAAGTTCAATGAAAACAAACAGGTGAACCTCTGTTGGAACCTCATCCCTGACATGATCATTTGGGCAATATGGAAGGAACGAAATAGGCGTATCTTCAGGAACCAAAGATGGATGGCTGGAAAGATCAAGGAAACAGTAATAGCCATGAAAAGAGAAACAATACAGAGTTGCAATTGCCAATTAGGAGGAGCGCAAATCACAGAGCAGGATCTTAGGATTCTAGAGGCCTTTCAACTGAAAGGAGGACACAACCCCAAGGAGATGAGACGGTTGCTGCAACTACAAGTAGGTGAGCGCAAATGGAAATAGCCACCAGAGGGCTCCCTCAAGCTAAATTTCGATGAGGTGTCAAAGGGTAACCCAGGATAGACATGTATGGGGGGAGTAATCAGGGATAGTTAAGGAAAAATTATCCGACTGTACACTAAGAGTTTGGGGAACTCAACCAACAACACTGTGGAATTTGGAGTGCTAGAGATTGGCCTTGAGATAATATGCAGGGAATGGATGACCAACATAGTAGTGGAAGGAGATTCCATGTTGGTCATCAACACAGTAAGGAAACTCCAAAATGACACCAAAGTGGGAAAAATTCAGAGGCACTGGCGCTTGGCATACACCCTACAAAAAATTCAGGAACATTTGTAGACAGGGATCACAGTTGAGTTGCGCTGTGTCTGAAGGACAACAAATGGATTAGAAGATAGAATAGCTAACGAAGGGGTCGACAAGGAAGGATCAAAACTGGATTCCACATGGAATAACATCTCAGAAGGCTAGTTTCAGACATACTGTTCCCAACTAGCAGCAAAGGACTATGATGACAGCTGAAGTACGGGCAACCACATTGAGGTTGGATGCACAAAATTAATTGAAGGGAAATTTGGATCCAGGAAGAATCCGATAGGCCGCATTTTAAACATGAGTTACAATGCAGATCACAGTCACACCACAAGAGGAGGTATGACACCACGATCCTATCAATAGAATGAAGTAGAGGGGTTGGCTGTGGGAGAATGGAAAGGGTAATCCACAACCGACAAAGGACGAAGATCAAAAGGGTATCCCGAGGGAAGGAATGGGTATACCTCAGCCACGCAAAGGTTCTGAGGGAGGAAATGATTGGCGTACAATGTACAATACAAAGGATTGGTGCCGGGATGATGACATGAATCCCAAGCACACACACTATGAAATAGAGAAAAAGGACCAAAAGGTACGCCTTTACGAGAGATCCATGATCACAGGGACAAGATCACCTCCGGGGAAACCCCATAAAAGAAGAAGCATCATGGATAGCTACAAACCAACGAGTAGTAATTACAGAGGCCAGGAAGGGGAGAATAGAGGTGGAGGACGAAGTCACGATAGAAGACACTGCATTCAAATGGAGATGGTGAGAATGAATAATACATAGAGTAAGAGGGGGCACTAGGGGGAGGAACTCCCAACAAGCACCCGAAAGATCACTAGGATGGAACAAGCGACCAGAGAGGACAAAGGCACCTTTCTTGAGTAGGTCAGTACAAAAGGAAAAGTGGTCATCGAAAAATGGGAGAAGGAAGTCAACACCAAGAGCCAAGGAAAATCCTGGGTGGAACTCATCAAAGAATCCGACGTGATAAGGGACCCAGGGGCCACATAGCCCAGGAAAACCCTCTACCACAAAATAGTGGAGGAAGCTTGGCGCACAAAAATGATGATAAGTAAGCTGAGAGCTAACAAGAATGAGACCAACAAGGGGGAAAAACGAGGCCTCAAGAAGGAGCACATAGAAATTCTGAGCTGCCTCAGCAACCTAGAGGCCAGTGTAAGACGAATAGAAGAGGACCAGAGGAACCAAAGAGAAAAATTGGAAAGACTGGAAGGACAATTCGAACTTTACCTTCACTATGTCCACCACATGGACATCACTCTAGCAGACAGACGCGACACACCAACCTGCATCATAAAGACATGCATGGTGGAACAGAAAAAGGAGAACGCGACAAGGAAGGAAGGAGAGGAAATCCATCCAATCCTCTTGGACTAGCACAGCCTCAACCCAAGGTCTATTTGTCTATCAGTGTATGAGCAACCCACGTTAAATGCTTCTAGCTTTATGTTATTTCTTATGGTATAGGTTTTTCAAACGAGTTTTCGGAGACTGGGTCGGTTTCCCTAAGTAGCGACCCATGCCTCCCTTCGTCTATGTAGACAACGCAACTTCGGGGCCCCTGACCTGGTTTCCTTTTTGGCAGATTAGGGGATGACCTTGCGCCCCTTTTTGTACTATATTTTCCTAGTAATATAGAATCTCAACTCACTTACAAAAAATAAATAAATGTACATTTGTTTATAAATGTGAAAGGATCCATTTTAGCAATTGGAGTTCTTGGAGCCGCATCTCAGAGACTTCATGTCCGACCTATGTAAGATCATGTAAGGGAAGTGGTACGACCCTAGGGACGTGGTGCAAAGAAGGGGGTACACTTCCTTGGGTTGTGTAGGTTGAAGGGAATGAGAGATTAATGGTTTAAATTGCTACACAAGTTGTGAACTTGCAAAAATATTAATTACTATGATGTAAATCTTGTACATGTATACCGAGATGGTGTCATGCATCGAGGATGATGAAAATTGTAAGGGGGGGGGGAATGTAACATCCCTATTTTTAGTCCTTGGTTTAGAAATGTATAATGTAAATATGATATATCGACATAGGCCAAGCAATGTAATATGTAAACATTGTATATCAGAATAATAAAATAAAATGTATCATTGGTTGTAGATGGACACAAACAAATTCATGGGGATAAGTTTCCAGAAGAGACAGAGGGGTCTAAGGGGGAATTATTCATGTGTCTTAAATCCCATGCAATTTTCTAAATTATTGTTTTGTTTGAAACTTCTATTTTCCTTTTGAGTGTATCAAAGCCCTAATCATTGAATACATGTAAGAGGGTTGGGTGAAAATTCACTTCACATAGTTATTGAAAGCATGGGGCTGAGTACAATCAACATTGGAAAATGTGAGATCAACATGTATCAGTAAAAAGGGAAATTTGAATGGGTACTATAGTTATTTTTTACATACATATTTTGGGGAAACAAAAGGGTTTTGAGTGCTTAAACTTAAAGGAATCCATAGCGGAATTTGTGGGAAGCTTTTTGGAGTTGTAAAATGCATGAAGAAGCAGGTTGTTAGGATTGTAGAGTGAGATTTTTTGTGTAGATAAAATGAGTTGTTGTTGAGAGTTTCCATTTGCAACTATAAGTCCATGGAATCCACAATAAGAGATATTCCTAGCCAACTAGTGATGAATCCCTGGAAGGAAGGGGGATAACTTGAGGGACTGTGTAGCAGAGAAGGATATCCCATTCCTTGGGTTGTGTAGGTTGAGGGGAAGAGATATGGTGGATTGGGATGCCTGCAGGAAACTAGCTTGTTTTGAGTAGACAATAGACACGCTTAAGAGATACTCTCTTATGGACTCATAACCTCAACTCAAAGGTGATTTACTGTTGATATTTGGAGTAACAAATGTATGGTTGGGTGGGATGTCTGTCCTTTGTATCTGGTTGCACATTTTATTAAAAAGATACGTGTTTTATCTTTTTTAAATGCTTTTATTAATGGATTTAAATTGACATGCATAAACTCCACGTTCTTGAGTGGTGTTGTACCCACAACAAATCCCATTAAATTTCCTTGTTTTAGGGAAATTAAAAGGCCCCTCGTACTTGATTTTCACATAAGATATGGAAGATACACGGTGTAATCTTAGGGTTGTGATTGGATTCCATAAAAAAAATTCTTCTATTTGAGACATTGCTATATCTCCTACCAGGTCCTTGTTTTAACTTTAAAACTAATTTAGTTTTGTCCATGTTTTAATCAAATCCTCCTAGGGTAGCGTGCATACAAGAATAATTTCTCTAAGAGTAGGCATCCCACAAGCCTTGTAGGGAAACCCTTTTCACATGAGCCTTTTCCATTTGGGATTGAGTTCACTTTTCCACCATAAAACGTTTTTGAAGCCTTCAATCTGTGGGCTTTGTGGGGTCACATTTTCCACTAGTGTTCCCTTTATTTTAAGTGTGAATTATTCTCAGAATTCGCTCCCCACGAGACAATGGGAGTTAGCCACGTGAACTTAGAACCACAAGATTTGAGAATATTTTCACATGGGAACCTTTTAAAACAAGACCTTATTCACGTTCATATGCATCCCATGACCCGTGAAGGAATGGAATCTTTTCCCCACAAAACTTTAAGCCACAAGCTTACCTTTTGGTAATTATGATTTAATTTTCTAAAAGTTGTTGTGAAAGGTTTTATTAATGATTATATGTATAGAATTTTTAACCTCTTTTCTTTTGACAAGCACGCTTTGGTGCTTTTCCCGAGATAATTTTCCCTGACCCTATGAGCTAATCAGACTTGTCCACACTGAAGCCTTTTTCCCACAAAACCTTTTATGTCCACAAGATTTGAGGGAGAATACGTTTCACGCGAGATCCTCATGGAAACAAAAATTATACTCGTTCACCTGCAACCCATGACCCAAGAGCCAATATTAATCATTTTTGCGAGAGAGTTCAAGTCATGACAAAGTTTTCTTATCGCAGAACCTTTTTCCACAAAACTAAAACCCAAAACCCTGCGGGATAATATTTGTGTGTGGGCTTGATTGGCATATTGTGACATATTTTGTCTCAGTGAATTCTCCACCCAAACAATTTAATAGAAATTACTTGCACACATGACCAAACCTCCCATCCCTATGTAGTTTTTACCTTTTCAAATCCCCGCCCACGAAGCCTGAACCCGCAACACAACATAGATTGTACTTATCTCACCTATGAAATATTGAATTAATGCATATTGATGGTTATCGATAGCATGAAAAAATTCAGAGTCAAGATTTGATTGATTGAAATGCCAAATTTATTACAATTGATTTTTATTTAATCTACACATAAAGCTAATTTTATTATTATTATTTTGTATTGGTTTCATTCGTAAACGTTGTGGAAAAGTGTATAACTATGTGGGAAACCCTCACTCCACTTTGAATTATACTGGTACGTCGGGTGAAAGATGTATGGGGATCAAGGTTATCATGGGAGATCTACAATTCCTAATGCCCCAACTCAGATGAAGAATCCTAAAGACATTTTGTTAATGGATACAATCTCCCATAACGGATTCCAGAAGTGTCTTTCATGGTAGGAAATATACTGAATATTTCACATTGAATATTTTCTAACAGAGGATGAGGACTTGAAGGTGTATTCAAACATTAAGAAGAGTGGATTGTATGTTATATCTACTTGATCAACTCTTCTCCCATACAATAATGCAGTCTGATGGGTATACATACACCTGAACCTGCAAGAAGAAGTGATTACATCTCAGGAAAGAAATCATTTATCCTCGCTAGGGGTAGACAACATACACAAAATGCACAAATTGTCAACACTATATTGTTTTCTTAATAAGTCATTTCAAGAGGAATTTATCAAAGGGAACCCTAGTTTGACTGGCCTATTGGAAGAATGGTGGGATGAGGACCCAAAATTCCACATAAAGGATAACAAGATATACAACACACATTACCTTAAAGCGCCATATTGACTTCTCACGAAAACAATATGTTGTCTTTATGGAGGAGTTAAAAACATACATTTAAAGCTGGAATGGGTGCCCCTAGTCCATAACATAGAAGGAAGAGGGAATATTTTAAATTGTGTGCATATTCTATCCGATAATATCTTCTACAATTCTCATGAAGCTCGAACAAGAAAAAATCCATGTTTTTATACGTCGACTTGTTTAATTGATGAATTTGGTCTTGTTTTTCCTTTCTTGGAATGAAATTAAATTGGAATCCTGATCTCCCACCCATACATATCTACCGTTCATAGTTGTGGGAGTGCAATTACAAAAATATTTCTATGGAATTTGTGATGATTTTATAGATCCATTGTACCAAATTATTTTGGTCAACCCCTCCAGAGATTTTCTTTTGAAGCTATTGAAACCATAAAGGACTTAGGGAAATGGTAGATGGAGAATCATTTCACCTATATCATGTTTTTCGAATTCTCTTCTCCACCACATTTGTTACCTAAGTATGTTCCGAACATACTCTTAGGAAGAGAAATATCATATCAGACAGTTGAAGCAGGTATTGCCAAATCCTTTTCAGCAAGTAACAAAAGTATATGGCCTATATTTCCTATCAAAAAAGGGGGATTCACTTTACTGAACATCCCACATGCCCAAAAGGAAGAATAGGTTTTTAAAGGATTAATCCTTTGTACAGGGGTGACCAGAAACCATGACCCTAGAGGAATAGTAATAGAACATTTCAGAACCTTAAGTATGGTACCTACATTCCAACATGACACGAATGAGGAAGACATTACCTTTCGAGGCATTAAGTATTATGAAGAAGTAATATCCCATGTTTTGAATTCTTAACAAATGACAATACTCCAAGAGAATCAAGGGAAAAGAGGATATTGTTCCAAGAAAAAAGGTAGAAATTGATACTCAGTGCACATGAATAGGAAGAGGAAAATAAAAAGACCCAATAAGAAAAATATGAGGAAAGAATAAATAAATCCCTAGCTATGGAGGAGCAATGGAGAAAGAAGGACTTGGAAGAGGAACAAATATTAAGATAGAAAGAATAAGAAGAAAGGCACAAGGCTAAAGAACAAAAGAAAACAGATGAGGAAACTAGCAAGCTTGCAGTAGACCAACAGAGAAAATCATAGGAAGCAATAAAAAACAAGCTAAAGAAGAAAGAAAATAAAAAGAAGTCTCCTACAAAGATGCAAAACATAAAAATGAACAATAAAAGAAAGAGAGGTAGCACAAATAGAAAGAAAAAATAAGGAAGAGGAAGAGAAGAAAAAGAAGGAAGAGGAGGAGAAGAAAAATAAGGAGGATGAAGAGAGAAAGAAGAAAGAAGAGGAGGAAATGAAAAGGATAGAAGAATAAGAAAGAACCAAGGAAGCAGTAGAGATAGAGAGGAAAAATAAGTTGGAAGAATACCAAAGCAAGGGAACCAATCTTGACCCAACAAAGAAACTCGCATACCTCGGTACTCTTATTGATTTAGGTACTCCTTTGGATACCATACCACCTATATTCTCTTATGGAACATTACAGTCGATAGGTTTAGACAATTATGTGGCACACCTATGAGAATTTTTCTATAGCATTTCTAATAATGGAATCTATAATAGACTTTCTAAAAGGCTGAGAACAGGAGAGACCATCGATGTTCAAGAAACACCTCACAGGTTTGTCATATGGAAGTTAAACAAGGATAACACTTAGAAAGAAGAATATGACAAATGATTTTATCTCTATGCATTTACATGTACTAACCTAATCACTGCTAGTGAGTTGAATGTTTCACTTGATGATTATAAAACAAAAGTTACAACTATGGAATATCGGTTGAAGAAACAAAAGAATGAATTTGAGAGGGAATCTAATACACAAGATCAACTACATATGGTTGAGATTGAAAACTTCAAAGAAACACATTTGCAGGAGATGGAGGCACTAAAAAAGAGCACTGATAATAGATTTATCTCTTTGAGCAGTAGAGAGAGAAAATTATTGAATGTGAAGAAAGGGTGTAGGAGATAGAAATAGAATTGAAGGACAATGATAATATTGTGAATATATTGAAAGTGGTAAAATAAAAATCCATCATGGTTAATAGGGAATTGAGGGAGACTCAAAGTGATCTCTTTATTGAGATAAAAAATATACATGATTCTAATGAAACGATAAAATAACTCTTAGACTAGGTGAAGGAGATGAAGCTCAACAAACAATCTACTCATGAAGCTTTTGATACAGTGGTAGACTAACAAATAAGTATGAAGATGCCCCTACAGAGTTTCCTAGGTACAACAAAAGGGAAAAAGAAAAGACATTGTTGATGTTAGATAGTTGGAAAGAGTCTTGTGAGGATGTTGAAGAATTGGTAAAAGTTACCAATAAATCATGTTTCAGATTGTGGAATTCAATAGACAACATCCTAGGAAAGTTTGATATGACTGACATGGATGAGTTAAACTAGGAAGTACCCAAAAAATTGAGGATATCAGAGATGGAGAAGAATGAATATCAAAGAAAACAAGTAATAGAGTTGATGAATGAAATAAACCCAAGAGTTATGGATAACTATCTCATCAAACCAACGTTGATGGCCACCTTAGTAGATAATGTTGATATCTAAGACTATCAAGCCTTGAAAACAACCTCATGAGGATAAATCCACCTACATTTTTAAAGAGGTGGTACTCCTCTATATGAATAATATACAGATTTTAAAATAAAAACTAAGAAACAACCATGTTTATTTCATAAACAAATGTTCACAATGAAAGAAAGGAATGAGATAGGACCATACTTATTCACATGAATATTTACAATATCATACAAGATTTAGTATATTGTACAAAATTGTCGATGTAAAAATAAAATAGGAATCCTCACAAGAAACATTTCCATCATAACATAAAGTAAAAAATATTATTTGGTTGAGTGAAGGTAAATGGCCACATATTCATACAACTTAGGATGATATTACCTTAAAAAAATGAAAGAGTGATGGACACACACTTGAAAATTCAGCTTAAAACTAAAAGTTCGAAAAATCAGTAGTCATGTATCCCAAATAGTTCTCTGGGAACCTAAAAAAAACACAATTGTCTTATAAAATGTTTATAATGTTCATAAAAGTAAAAGGTGTTTGTCCAAACAGACTGGGATAGGGGCTCTTGTGGACCATTAAATAGAAGAAAAACTGGGAAGAAAGAAAGAAAGGCAGTTAAAAACTAGTCTTAGGTTTTCCGAGATCACGAAACAAATAAGACTAAGGGATTATTAATCAAGTTAAAGAAAAGAAAAAGGAAATACAAATGTAAAATATGCTTGAATTACTAAGAAGAAAATGTTCTCTCTCTTTTTTGTTGCTAGAGGTTTTCCTTTACATGATTTCAAGCTTCAGGCTTCCTTTGAGATAGCTACCTTGGGTAGTTATTATAGGTTGATGATCTCTTGTAACGACTTCTTGAGCCACTCACTGATGCACTCCTTTATCGATGGGATGGTCATTTCTTCCTTAAATCTAAGCATGTATATATCCTCCTCTATTTATTTACGTTCCACATGGAGTTAGTCAATTGTTGACAAGTGGCCCTTGTTGTCATTTAGAAATTAGACAAGCCAACACTTATGTTCTTCTTTGAGAAACTCTACGGGGCTATCAAATTCACTAATCCATGAAGTATTAAAATTATCTAAATCCTTGTCCAATTGTTCCTTGGTTATGATCCCAAAATTTCTTAAAATTTGTGGGTCCTGTAATTGTCTTACAATATCTAATGCCTTTGGAAAAGCATCTCCTCTTTTTTCATTAATTCTCTCATAATACAAAATTGTATCTTTTAACATCTTTACTCTCGCTTCCCATCTCGCCCTTATTTTTTTTATTTGTTTGTTCGAGGGTAGTTGTTGAGTAGGTTGGTACCAACCTCCCATGCTTGTGAAATAATATTGATTCTTTTGTTGATATTCTCAGAAACATAGAGTCTTATTCTACTCAATAGTTGGGAAAATGTTTTTACTCTGATGGAAGTTCCTAGTGTACTTGGGAGAATCTGGTCTTATGGAAGTATGGCTAGAGGTTATCATACAAACAATGGCTTTGGACTTAGAGTGTCCTCAAGATCACTTATTCTCTTTTTTAATTTAATATTTCCTGATTCTTTCTCCAAAATTGAATGGGAAAGAGCATCACTTATAGAAAAATGTAATTTTAGGAGTCCAAAGGGTCCGACTTCTGATACATTGACTTCTTAGCTCTTCTTTTGAATTACCTTGTTATTTTTGACATTGATCTTTTATATCTACAACTTCTTTTCCTCCTTGTTGTATTGGGAGTTGTGCAGTGTTAAGGACTGTGCCTCAAACAACATAGGTTCTTCTGTGGCCAATTCCTTTGTAATTTGTTGGTTTTCAACAATTCGTTAGGCTACCCAGTCGGGTATATTGACACTGTCAATCTCCATATCAACGATATTCCTTTGGTCTCCTGAATTCTAGGAATTGATTTTACTTAGGGTTCTTTTCCTGTTTTCCTAAGGCACTGTATGCATCTTTTGAAGATCAACATGGGGTGGATCATCTGTTAAGGAACAATGTTGGTTATGTTATGTATTTTATCAATAATGTGATGGCACCTTGTTTATGAAGTACCTCATGGGTGATGTGATACTCACTAGAGGTATATCATTGATCTATTGAGGGACTTACTTAGTACATGTTTAAAGGTGTTATTGTTGCATTATACTTGTTGGAGTGAATGATTTTTGAGGAATATCTGTTGTAGAAAATGGTTGGTGCATATTTGATCTCTATTGATATATCTTGAGATATATTGCGAGAAGCATTTGTTTGGTAATCTTGGTACATGGTTAGTTCATGCTTGAGGATACATATTGGGACATATTTTTAGTGAAGATTGACAAATGGCTTGATGAAAGGGTTGATGATAGTTTCATGTGTTGTTAATTGAGGCCTACTTATTGAGATACATCGCTGGTGCATATCTTGGATACATTGGCACATGGTTTATGGTAGTTGGTTGAGGCATATCATGAGTGGCATGACACTTGTTTGAGGTACATGGTTGGCATGTTGTATGGATGATGATGCCATTGGTATTTGTGCATTGATAAAGGACTCTTGTTGGTTACATAGACATATATCTTTAGTATATGGTTGAAGAACATGTTTGGTACACATATGGCACATATTATTGGCATATTGTTGAGATACATTTCATGGTAGATGATGTATGATACATGGTTGATGTGCATGTTTGGCACATTTTATGGTGATATTGATACATCTTGATGAGTCGCAGATTGATCTATGGATGATGCACACCTTGTACATTGTTAGAGGCACTTGCTAGTTGGCACATGGTCTATGGATGGTGTAGCATATATGTATGGATATATATTTAGAAGCACATCTTGGTTGTGGTACATTTTGTTGATGTTTGTGAGTAGTATTGGTTGATGCAAATCTTGGTGAGACTGTGCATCTAGTTGAGAGTTGTCTTGGTGATTTATCTTGGTGAGTAGATATTATGTGGTTGATGAGATTGTTGTGACAGGCTGGTTTGGTGCATGGTTAATGCACTGGTTGGTGATACAATTTTGGTGCATAGTTGATTCACTTGTTGATGGTACAGGTATAGATTGATGGATCATTGTATGATGTATGGACAGGTCCAATGATCGTTATAGGAATAGATGATTTTTTTTTCTTGATGTAGTATTTTTGGGCATTTGATCAGTGTTTCGGTAGAGTAGCAACATCCACAATAGAAGCATATTCTAGTGGTAACATATTGTTCACAGTAATTACCCAACATCTTGCAGAGAACATAGGGGGAGACAAACCCATAAGGGGAGTTATTCGTTTCACATGCTTGGTTACAAAGGTATGATTCAAGGAGGAGAGATGATCATAGAGGGAGCATTGGTAATCATGCCATCAACATTGCATCATAGTGATATCATTTTTCAAAGGGGGAGAGATTCATTAGATGCATGGAGAGTAACCCAAAGGACAATTCAGTTAGGGGGATCAACCCCAAGGAGAGATATACCCTTTTCCATTGATTTTAAAGGGGGAGAGATAGACACATTGATGAGGAGCAACGATCACAAAGGGAGCATGAGCATTTCCATGTCCAAGTGTTTCCATCAATGATTGGTGTTGACATCAATGTTGGTGTTTCCATCAATGCCGAAGGGGTAGAGTGTTGTACTATGTTGTCATTGATGTCAAAGGATTGATGTTAGAGATTGTTGTATTATGTTGTCATTGATGTATGTCAAAGGATTGATGTCAAAGAGTTGATGTCAAGTGGTGTCATAGTGATATGTCAAGTTTTATAGAAAAAGAAGTTGTATTATTGATTTCATGTCATGGTTGATAGGAAGAACCAAATGGATGAACTACAAATTTCCCCCCTTATGGTGAAAGATCTCACCGGAAGATGCTTTGCGAAGTCCAAATGGTTAATTGGTTGAGTATCCTAGAAGTGTGGTTATGGAACCCAAGGTTGTTTTGAGGAATAATGTAATGAAGATCAATAAATATGCAGGTGAGACTGTTCTAGATGGATAGTACATGTCATTCTGTTTCCGGTGATATGTGGTATGTCACGTGGTTCCTCACGGATAGGGAGATATGGCCTTGTGAAGTTGGAGAACCCTCATGAGTTATCTAGAAGCCCCTAGAAGGTCAAATAAGTCAAGAAGGTAAAAGAAGACAAATTATTCTAGAACTTACTAAAAGAAGTTGACTATTCAAATTGATTGTAACTAGGAGTTAATCATGGGTTAAGTTGTTGCAATAAAATAATTAAAAATAAATTAGTTGCAACTAGAAGTGGAAAATTTACTATTTGTGGATAAAGTGGTTGTAAGTGGACAAAGTGGTTAGAAGTGGGTTATCCCCAAAAGAAGGAAGTTGGTCAGAAGATAACCCATAGAGGAAGATACTTGGAGAGTACAAATAAGACACTACTACATTGGGCGGAAATTACGACGAAATAGTACGACGGTTTAAAATTTCGTCGTAATTTTTTTTCTTTTTTTGGACAAAATTTACTTTTTTTTTTCGAGGTCCAACTATTCGCCGCTCTAGCGAACAACATTCCATGTTGGTTGTTCTAGCGACCAACATTCCAAATTTAGTCATTATAATGACCAACTATGGCACATGTGAGAATCAAACAGTCATTCACTTATTGTTTGGTCAATTTGACCGAATTCGTCGGAAGACCGACTAAATCAATCCTATATATATCTCAGTTACGACAAATGTGCTATAGTTGCGAAAATAATTTTCTACAGTTGCGTGAGTAATTTATGAAATGGTGTTCTGATGCAATGGTGTTCTGTTTTTTTATGAAATCTTGATTTCAATTTTCTTTCAAGAAGATAAACATTGAATTGATCAGACTCTACATAACTGAGATTTTGAAGGTCAGTACTTAAAAAGTTTCTGTGTGATTTAGTAATTTGGTGGTATTGAACTATTTTATGGTTTATTTTCACTCCTTAAATCAAATTTTATGGTTTATTTTAACTTCTGATAATTATTATATTTAATTTGATACCATTCCCACATGTTCTGGAACTCGAAAAACAGGATCTGGGCAAAAATAATTAAATCCTGGACTCTTCAACACATTCGACGGCTCATTGGTCTTGCATTTTTCCCTTTAGCCGCCGAAAGTTAGAGCTTTCGACGGCTCACTACAGTGTCAAATTTGCCACTTAGTGCATATCTCTACCTCATGAATATCTAGTGATCCATTAAATTATTATGTTTTCCTTCAATTGACGTATTAAAACCCTTAATGTGAAGATACATANTCATCAGCAGTTGGTAGCTTGATGTATGCAATGGTTTGCACAAGACCAGATATTTCACATGCAGTGGGAGTTGTGAGTAGGTATATGAACAATCCAGGTAAAGAACATTGGGAGGCAGTAAAGTAGATTCTCAAGTATTTGAGAGGTACTACTACACATGCATTGTGTTTTGGAGGTTCAGACACTTTTCTACAAGGATATGTTGATTCAGATATGGCAGGTGATAAAGACAGCAGGAGGAGCACCACAGGGTATGTTTTTACTATAGGTGGAACAAGAGTAAGTTGGATTTCGAAATTGCAAAAGGTTTTTGCACTTTCAACAACAGAGGCAGAGTATGTTGCTGCTACATAGGCTAGTAAAAAGATGATTTGGTTACAAAGGTTTATGGAGGAATTGGGAAAGAAGCAGGAGAATAGCAGGTTGTACTGTGACAATCAGAGTGCCATTCACCTTGCAAAGAACTCAGCCTTCCATTCAAAGACTAAGCATATAAAGTTGAGGTACCACTTCATATGATCCGCCTTGGAAGATGGACAATTGAAGATGGAAAAGATACACACTAGCCAGAATCTTGCAGACATGTTATCAAAGGGAGTAACCAGGGAGAAACTAAGTTCTTTCTCAGTTTCAGTTGGTCTTCAAGAATGAAGATGAAGATGAGAAATTTTCCAGGTCCAATAAGGTTCAGAGTCCAATGTATACAACAGCGGTGGAGTTGTTGAGATCAGTCTCCAAGTGGGAGATTGTTGGTTGTGGAGCCTGATTATATTCCTGATTTATAGGTCTTTTACTTTCAGCCATGTTTATACCCCATGAAGTATTTACACCCCAGAAGTATGTACACTCTTCCAAGTGGGAGAGGGGAGGTACCCCCTCTGCGGGGTCCGGGGGGCCTATCCCCTCGGCTGGGGGCAAGCGGGGGTTCGGGGGAAAAGCCCCCGAAGCAAAAATTGCCTTATAAAAGTATATTGTAATTTCATTGTAAATCTGGACCGTTCATTATAAGGTCGCAGATCTAACGATAGAGAT
>JZKD02S1861574.1:1388755-1425216 GCA_000966675.3 Picea glauca | reverse complement strand
ATCTGATCTTTGAAACATCTTTCTTCTTATCTGGAACTCTTACGGAGTTAGATTCTTTATGGTTCTTCCTGAAGGAACTTATTTTGTTCTTTTGAGCTGTAAGAGCTTCCTCTTCATCAACAATTAATCTCCTATGTTGGTTTGCAGGTCTAGATTCTTTGTGTGTGCAATCTGCCCATAACTTATCAAACTTCGATAACTTGCTTCTTACACACACTCCTTGTACAAAAGGAATCCAAAATGTTGGAAACCCATTTAGGGTTTTGGTTACAAGATCTTTGTCGCTAATGACATCTCCAATAGCTACAAGATGATCTATGATATGAGAAACTCTCATAAGATAGGATGTGACAGATTCTGAGTTTTCCATCTTCATATTACGAAGTTGATTTCTTAAGGAAAGATTTCGGCTAATGTATTTTCTTTCATATAACTTGTTCAGTGCTTCATACATTTTCCTTGTTGTCTGTAGTTCGGAAATATTAGGGATCAAGTGATCCTTTACTGAATCTGACATGATTCTCTTTTCTTTCTTTTCATTCTTCTTATGCTTGGTCTTTTTCTCTTCTTCATCTAGTTCCGGTACACCCACTGTAACATGTTCTAGGAGAACATTCTCATCTAGAATCATCTACAACCTATGATTCCAAGATCTAAAGTTTCAATATCCTTCCAGCCTTTCTTCTACCCTCATGTTGGTAGCCATTCTTTCTTGTATAAGAAACCCTAGCCCTTCGAGCTATAGAAATAATAGAAAAATCAAATTTCTTGGATCTAAAAAATGAACTCACCAAAAGATGTGTTGGACTAAGGCGAGTAGCTTTGTGTGTTTAGATTTCATAAAAATCAACTTTTACCCCTCCAAACTTGATCTGTGGATTTTTGTATCTAGTTTTCTAGTACTTCTGGTACTTCTGGTACTCTAGTTTTCTGGTACTTCTAGTACTTTGTGAAAACTAGGGTTTCACTTTCCAGGAGATATAGCCATTGAAATGTTGCGCTGAGGATGCCAAAATGTTCCTTGAGTTAGGGAACACATTTCTAGATGGATTTGGTGTTGAAATTATTCTTCAATAAAAAACCCTAATTTGCATGTACGACAACAGTGACGTTTTTCCTTTTCCTGTGAAAGATGCTCTTTTCAGCTTAGCTCTAATACCATGTTAAAGTTTAAGCTATTATTAGGTTAATTTAAATTTACTAGATAAAAATAGCATAGATAGGATCATTGAGAGAAACAAAATCACAAGATTACACAACATTTATCTTGGGAAACCCTCACGGGGAAGAAAACCCAGCAAAACATCCTTAATATAGATAGGCAATACAATGCCAAGACAATGAACCAAACAACACATAAATTCCTCTCCCAAGGATGTGCCTCTCTCTCTATCTTCCTTCTTCTGGCAACTGGTAACTGCAACTTCCTTCAATACATGCACACTAGATCAGTGAGATGAGTGTGTGTCTAAATGAGGCATTGGCCTCTCTTATTTATACAATCTGGCAGGTGTGAATGAAAGTGTCTTTTCACTGGCAGGGTTGACTTCTCATTCTGGGTGGTTAGAACCACCTTTATTTAATCTAGGGGCCAACTTCTCATTCTAGGTGGTTAGAACCACCTTTATTTATTATGGGGGTCGACTTCTCATTCTACCTATTACAATTAGGGTTTGACCAATCTGCAAAAGGGGATTTGGTCAATTACAATGCCCGACATGATCAATCCACAAAAGGGGATTGATCTAATCAATAATAAATATATTTTATCTTTATCCACAAAAGGGGATAAGAATATTCTTTGCAGTTACACAATATTTGAACATCTCCATGGGACTTAATCTGATTTATCAGGCTAATAACATGGGTATAAAAAGAATCTACTGAATATGTGTCTTTCATTGACAATGTTTCAAAATCTCTTCTAATAATTTGTAGTTTTGAATTCTTGAATTTGTCCATACCCTGATAAGAAGTTTGTAATAGTCCCATGCTTCCTTGTCTTGCTTTATTGATGCAACTCTTGGAAGTATGCTCTCATGCATGGACTGATTTATATAAAACATGTTTTTCCATCCTTCTTCCTTTGATCTTTCAAGGCATCCTTCTCAGCTTGTGTGAGGGCATTGTATGATTCCTAATATGCTGGTTCCACATAGCCATTCTCGACTATATCCCATACATATTGACCTCGAAATAATGCTTTCATGGTCAAGGACCATAACTCAAAATTTTTACCTGTAAAAGTGGGAGGTTGCAGATTTTAAGTAGAAGCCATGATGTCACCTTACAACATATTTGCTTCTCTTTGAAACTTCTCTTGAAATTTACTCTGATAAAACTTGCTCTAATAAACCTACCCTGATAACAGATCTCAAATATATAGCATGCAGACTCACTCATCACGCCGCAATTACAAATACCGCGAGATATAATACTTCGTCATTGAGCTCTCAGAACTTACTGCATAGTTCCCAGACTACACGGTAGACTGCACATTGTGATAATAACACTTAATAAATCGATTTCTTGTCACTTTTTTATTCTCAACACATAAACTCACATATATATTTTCAATGGAGAATCAAGAACTCATAAATCTACTTAATCTTGTGCATAAACAAAGAGAATATATTTTTGAAGTGTTTGAACACAACATAACTCATAAATCAATCACATAAATAAATTACCCATCTCAGACATTGTACACTGTTACAAAACATAATATTTTACAAAGCTTTGTCTCCAACAACTTATGCAGACTTACAAAACAAAGCTTATGCTCTCATGCTTCTTACACAACGACTGCTCCTTCTCTCTATCGACTACCTATAGACTCGGACGTATAAATACTTAAACTAATACTTCATGTAGAAGCGAACCGAGTTAACATTTAAGACAACAATAAATTCCAGTGAATCTATCTGATTTACAAATCTTGATAAAGATAAAAGATCGACTCATTTAATAACACTCTTGCTTCCCCTAATAGATTGTAATAACACACATGCTTGTCATGACAGACAAAATTTGCTTAAACATAAAATTCACAACTCATAATTAATATTTCCAACATTTCTAGTTACCGATTCCACTGATATAAAAATAAAGTCTCATCTACTCGGACAGGACAAATGAGAGAAAAAAACACTTCCGATTAGAATTGTAGTACTCTACAAGGGAGATATATTGAAAAAAGAAGATTTTCATGGAGGAAAAAAACACTACCCGGTACTCTTTAGCTATCATTGACACTTTGGCACCCTTTTTAACTCAAAATTTTTAGTCATTAGTATGTTGGATGATTTGAGTGTGTATGTTTTTACATTTACTCATAATTTTTGTAAAATTTTCTGAAGATAAACTGTATGTAGTTTTGAAACATCCAATGTTTGGAGTAATATTGGACATTTCAAAACTGCCTACACAGTTTATCTCCAACAAGTTTTACCACAATGTTGAATGATGTCAATTGTTGGTGTGTTTGTTTAGATTGTATCTACTATAAACACATGAAAACTATGAGTTAAAATCATGTAGATTCTCTAAACTACCTAAGTAATCTTAGGTGTTCGTTGGACCTCCTCAATCCTATAAATTGAGGACTTTGTCTTGTAATTAATCATCAGATATAAATATTATCTTTCTATAGTTGGTCGTGTATGGAGTTTAAGCTTGTGTATAATCCTGGTTAGGCTCAATTCATAGTAATACGGTATTATATATGACATAAAGCTTTCTCCATCACTTAGTTTTAGTTTTTTATTTCATTGGTAGGACATAAATATTTCTCCATCGCTTAGTTTTTTATTTCATTGGTAGGAAGGTGGGGCCTATTTGTCCTCTACCATTTCTACCTTCACCACTTATGTGGTCGAATTGTCGCTTCCATTGTCGGTCACCTCCTCCTTGTCGATTGTGTGGAGTTTGGAATTCTGATTGAAATTTTCTTTCATTGGTGCTTCTTGCCTTGTTGTTGCTTTCACTTCATCGTTGTTGGTCTATACGAGATAATAGGGTTTCTGGAACAAGATATATTGTGGATGTTCCAACCTTTCTGCAGGCTCTATGGCCGAAACATAGCCAACGAATGCCTGGAGTTGTTTTTCATGTGCCCAACAATATGATGCAAAAATCGTTTATTTCCCGAGGTTGGAGCTATGGAATCCTTAAGTTTCGAGACATAGGCCATGACAAATTTGAAAACTACAATTTCAAGCTTGCAATACTCATAATGTGGATCAGATTTCCCTTTGACTTGTAACTCTATTTTAATTCATTTATCCCCTCACTTTGTATGTGATTGATCCTTTACATAGACGACATATCAAGGCATTTTCTAAGTTTGAGGGTCAATCCTTGTAGTATGAAAACTTTGAGATGTGATTTGAGGTTTCTAAGGAGTTGTGATTTCAAATCCATAGATTGAGATAGGCTTAAAGGAGCTATGATTTGAGACCAGAGTGGAAATATGAGTTCATTGGTACAAAGAGTTACCCCAAGTTGGTCATACACTATAGAGAATATACATCCTTACATCATTTATAGATATTTGGAGATAAAATTTCTGCATAATAGAGTTATCCATAGAAATTAGAGGTCGAATCTGTCCAACAAGTTTATATACTTAGAATTGGAGGTTGAAACTCTTCCTAATGGTTTATCTCTAGCTGGAACTCACACACTTGTGTATATATTTTGGGAAAAATCGATACCTCAACAAGAACAAAGTCAAATGGAGAGTTTAAATTGGGGCAAGGGTTTTGCACCAACCTTTTCTTTTCCAATTTCTCCTTCTCTTCCCCCTTTGCCTACTATAGGTTTGTTCTTTTATCTGGATCATGTGCACCCACGTGGCTTCATAATGACAACCTTATTGTTATGCAATGGTATGTGTTTTGACATATGATTATGGTTGGTCTATTGGTACATGTTTTCTCGGTTTGATTGAGGAGAGGTGGCTATTGTGTTTGGCTAATTAAACAAACTTTATTTGTATGTAAATGAGTTTATGATTTTTTGGGGGAGGTTGGGCATAATTTTGACATTGAAAAAATCATTTGGATCTCCTTCCAACTATTGGTTATATGTCACATTTGATGTCTTTTTGAGATTTTTGTTTTTTCAATAGCTCGGTAAATTAAGAGCATTGAATCCTCAGTTGTAAATGGGTGCTTCACATGGCCTTGTTTGTTGAGATTGATATCAAGGATTGTTGACCATGATGACTATTTATGGTACCTCTCACTCTACACCTTTGAGTAGTGGGTTCTGTATCACTCATGCATATAGTTTTAGGACTGTAACCATACATTTGTGATCCAAATTTAGGAGAAAAACGAACTGATTAAAAGGCTAAATAAAGTAAACAAAAATATATGAAGAATAACACAAATATACAGTGAACAATATCTTCTATTAAATAATGAAATAGTCTGCAACTGTAAAACTGCAAAACTGAAACACTTGCTCGAATGGTGGTAGCTATCTTTGAGAAGAGATGTGGCTCGTATGTGCATCCATCTGAGAAAAATGACTTACAATGAGGCTCTAGATGCCTTTTCTATATTACTCAAGAATTCCAAAACCCTAGACATCCAAAAACCTAACCCTAGAAGGTGAAATGCCAAAAGTCATGTGGGACCTATGGGTAAGTTGGTGTAATTTGGTACCTCAACTTCCAAGGGTTGTAACTTTTTCATATGACATTTGTTTTAGGTGTGTGATTTCCCATTGGAAAGGTCTTTCAAAGAACTACGCATTCTGCCATCAAACTCTAATTATGTTTACAGGTTGACTGTGGCGAGCCAAAAAAACAATGTTTAGGGCCCCAAAATGGCCCTGGAAGTACAACAAGATGTGATGACATGAACACATACAAAATAAGCTAGTTGGATTAGGTGAGAGGCCACCCGTATCCACCTCGAGGATGTGTGGGGCTTCAGACAACCCCATAAATGTAGATATCACAATTACAAAGCAGTACAGAATAATGTGTTGAACGAGAAACGAACACGACAAGCCAGTTGGAATAGGTGGGTGGCAACCAATATCCACCTGTATCAATCCTCCCCCCTTAGGAAGCAATGGTCTACATTGCGTTGATTTCCCCCATCAGGTGAGGAAACTTTTGCTGGATTTGGCCCTGGGTGAGCCACTTGCCTTGGTGTAGGAGTTTCCCTGTCTTGACGATCTGATAAAGCTATATCCACTACTAGCGAGTGCCCTTGACCTATGTGTCCACTATATGATCAGTGGATGCTTTTTCCATGCAGTCATGGTTGATATCTATTGGTGTCAGTTGTTGTGCGATCTCGGAGGTGTCCAATAATGGGGGAAAATATGGTCGAAGGAGGTCCACATTGAATACTGGATTCATACCAAGGAAGGGTGGAGTGTTGAGCTCAAATGAATTGCTACCCACAACCTTGGTGATAGTGTAAGGCCCATAATGAAGTGGGTAAAGCTTCCGATGGGGCCCGGTGAGACGCTCCTTCTGCAAATGTAACCACACTTTGTCGCCAACCTAAAACTGGTGTGGTACCTTGTGTTGATCATGGGACTACTTGTACTTAGCATTGGATTTATGTAAAATCTCTTGGACTTATTGGAGGATGCATTGAATCCGCTCAATGAATCTGGTGTCTTTGTCTATCGCAGACTAATCAGGGGAAGATTCTGTATGTGCGGTGGAAAGAGGGAGTGCAACATCAATGGGTCCCAAGGGTTGGAATACCAAACCCACCTGAAATGGGCTATGGCTGGTGGAACTATGGAGAGCCCTGTTGTAATTGTGTTGAACATATGAGAGACTCTCATCCCATGTACGTGGATGCTTAGAATTTAACATGCGCAGGATGTGCACAATCATCTGATTGATGACCTAGGTTTGGCCATCAGTTTGGGGGTGGAAGGCAGTGGATTTTGTGAGATTGGTTTTCAAAAGAGACCAGAGACTCGAACAAAAGGTTATGAGGAACATGTTGTCTTGGTCAAAGATGATGGTATGTGGTATCCCAAAGTGGACCCACACTTGTTTGAAGAAGAGATTAGAAACATTTGTCGCTATGACATTCTTCTTACAGGCTATGAGGATGGTCATTGTCAAAAACCAATCAATGACCACAAACACACAATCATTTCCTTTCTTGGTGGAGGACAAGCCAGACATGTAGTCCATTGAGATAGACTCCCAAGGCTTCTTAGGAATAGGAAGAGGGGTGTATAAGCCTTGCTTCTTGATGGTTGGATTGGAAATGGCACAGGAAGTGCAAGATATGATATACTTGTTGACGTCCTGTCGAAATTTTGGCCAATAAAAATGTTTCTGAAGAATGACCACAATTTTCTCCACACCAAAATGTCATACCACCGGACTATAGTAAGCTTCCCAAATTAGCTTTTCATGCTCGCTTGTAGGAACACAGAGATGGTCCAGGTGGCATAAGAGTCTATCCTGAATGTGAAAATTAGTGACAGTTGCTCCTGTACCCAAGAGATGATAGGTGGTGGTGAAGTCTGGATCTTGCTGATAAAGTTGGGGCCACTCAGATGCTCCATGTCCATAGGAATGGAGCATAGTGGTGAGTGAAGCCATAGGAGGCTGACTGAGGCAGTCAGTGACATGATTAGAGATACCTGTCTTATACTTGATGTTGATATGGAACTGTTGTAGGTAGGTGGACCACTTTCAATGGTGGTTTTTCTGCAATTTCCCCTGTGTCTATATGAACTGCAGAGGCTTGTGATCAGTGTGTATGATCGTCTCTTTCCCCAGAATGTAATGTTTCCATTGACAATAGGATTTTACAATGGAATACATTTCCTTGTCATATGTGGGGTATTTCCAAAAAATATTGGAGAGTGTCTCACTATGGTATTCCACCAGATGCCTGTACTAAGTGAGAACTACGGCCACAGCATAGTCAGATGCATCAGTGTCAATCTCGAATGGTCTTTGCACATTAGGCAAGGAGAGTACTAGAGTTGAGCACAAGCGATGCTTCAGATAATCGAATGATTTTTGTTTCTCCTTCCCCCACATGAACTTGGCTCTATCATCGCCCTTGGTCACCTGGCTGAAGGCCCATGCAATATGGGAGAATCCCAACACGAAGCGTCGATAGAAGTTGGTTAGTCCCAAAAATATTTGAAGATCAATTAGTGTGGTTGGGGCTAGCTAATCACAGAGGACTTGGATCTTAGATGGATCAACATGTACCCCATACTCATCAACAATGTAGCCCAAGTATTGGACCATGTTCATGCAAAAAGAGTATTTTTCCAAGTTGGCCTAAAGCTTGTGCTGCTGCAGAGTGTTGAAAACCTGTTTAATATGCCACATGTGCTCCTCCCACGTTCTGCTAAAGATGAGGATGTCATCCAAATATACCACCACAAAGGAGTTGGTGAAGGGTCTCAATACATCATCCATCAACCTCATGAAAGTGGTTGGGGCATTTGTTAATCCAAAGGGCACGACTAGCCATTCGTAGAGACCTTCTTTAGACTTGAAGGTTGTCTTCCATAATCAGTTGGTTCGATGGGAACTTGGTGGTAGCTAGACTTTACTGCAATATTGTTGAAGAACTTTTCCCCCTTGATTTGGTTAAGAAGGTCATCAATCCTAGGAATGGGGTAGCAGTTCCTGACTGTGATTTTGTTTAACGCTATGTAATCAATGAAAATTCGCCAAGTCCTATCCTTCTTCTGCACCAGTACAATCAGAATTTCGTGAGGGGAGGAGTTGGGCATGATGTGCCCATTTTGAAGAATCTCTTGGATCTGATGCCTGATTTTGTCATTCTCGATCAACGAGCATCGATATACTGGTCCATTAGGTAGAGGCGTGCCCGGGTTCATATCAATTGGATGCTTAACTTGGCAGTGTGTCAGTACCCCTATAGGTGAGGCGAAGATGTCTTTGTATTCTTCCACAATCCTATCTACTTGCTTCTGCTGCAAAGAGAGGTGATGTGTAGGGGCCACGGATGTGGCGGCGACCTTCTTCTTACTGTGAGAACGGATCACAAAGAAGATGAACTTCCTGGTCCGTGAAATGAACTTATTGCATTTCTTAGCAGAGATTAAATAAATAATAGTAGGCGGTGCTACCTCTAGGATCCTATACAATTGTCTACCTGAAGTAATAATAACACTATAGTGTCTATAATAATACACAACATGACGCTTCCACAAATATGGTTTTCCTAAAACAACATCACAAAATTCAAGGGGAGAAATATCACACAGTACCTCATCTTTGAAAGGCTTGATGTCATAGGTCAGACGACACGATTGGCTGACATGAAGGTCTCTTCCTTGGTGAAGCTAGGTGCTTAACGATGTCTGCTGAAATCAGGTTCTTCTGACTACCATTGTCGATAATGAAATGAATCGAAGCCCCCTTGACCCACATCTACAAGTGAAAGAGGTTTTCCCCTTCCTATGGTTCCTCTGGTTCACTTGGTCGAACTTTGGTGGTAGCGACATTAGCACTGGGTTCAGCATCGATAATCCGCTTCCCTCCTTCAGGATTTCACTCGGAATCAAAATTGACCTCTCATTCAGAAGCCTTCAGCTCGACCACAAGAGACTTCTTGGAGTGACATTCTTCGATGTTGTGCCAAGGACTTTTATGGTACTCACACCATTTTCTCGTGTCCTTCTTCGTCTTCTAATTTCCCTTCTTATGTTGTGTCTTGGACCAGTTGTCCTGAGGGAGACCATCTTGACTTGGTCCCTTGTTGTGTCGGTTTGGACTGCCTTTGCGTTGTTTCGGTTGTGAGGGTTTTGCAGATACAAACTCTTGTTGTTTCTACTTAAATTTATGCTCGATCTTGACAATGTATCTATAAGTCGTGCCCAATGAGGCAGTGTCTAGAAACTCCATTTTTGTTTGAATGTATCTATGCAAATAACTGCAGTATTTGAGCACCAGATGATGCTTAGAATCTATGATACCTAATTTGGTGCATAGGGTATGGAAAATATTGGTGAAATCTGGTACTATCTAGTCCCTTTCTTGATGTAGGGTGGTCCATCTGGTGTACTGGTCCTCGTAGCTTCCAATAGGGTAGTACTCTTCTTTAATGGTGTCCCGGAAGGAATCCCATGTAGGGGCCACCGCAAACATTGTATATTCCTCCATGAACCTTTTCTCAGAGTAAGTATCCCACCAGTCTTTAACATGGGGAACGACCTTGAGGAGTGCAAAAGTGATCTTTTCCGTATCGAAAAAATTGTGGATTGAAAAATATCCTTCGAGTAGATTCAACCATTTATCTACAGCATTTGCATCTATTAGTCCTTCAAATAATGGAATATAAAAATTCACCTATACCTTGAATGGGGTTTCATTATCTCTTGATGAATATGCTTCTCCTGTGGGCAACCATCAAAGGATCTGCGTGAAGTTTTCCATCATTTCATTTATTTGTCGCGTGAGTGTTAGAATATAATGGATGTGATCATTTTACCATTGAAAATATCTCTATTGTCACCCAACCATAGGCCAAAGCCACCCTCCGAGAACCTTAACCTTATAGAGAATCACTCTGAAAGAAAACCCTAGGTTAGATAGCCACACAAAGGGTAGCGCACCAACAAGAGTTGATCAGATAGTTCAAACCCTAGCCAAGAGATATTCCAAGCCAAAATGTAACTGCTAGCTGTAGCAGCTGCACCGACAGCTCTTCTCCAAACCTGCGCACAAAACTGGGCAGTGCAGTGTGCACAAGTGTTGCTCTGTAATTCTGAGATTTCCTGCTAGAATGAAGACTAGCCTCCTGTATTTATAGTAATTTTGGCTAACTGCCTGAGCTGACTTCTGATTCTGGGTATCTGTCTGTTCAGTATATTATTATTTCTTCTGGCCGACTTCTTCTCTTGGAGGCTAATAACCTAATATAAATTATATTCTTGAGCCGAGAAGTCTTCTAGGGTTATAAGCCAACTCATTAGGGTTTCTTCTTGCTTCCTGGAGTATTCTATTCTCTTCAGGTTTACACATGGAGGTAAATACCTCCTGCAGCTACCATAATATCAACACTCCCTCCTAGCTAGGGAGGTATTACAGATAATGGTCTTGACTACAAAACATATCATTCACCTGGTAGCATCAACATAGTCATCTAGACTATCTCATGACTAGATCATGAGCATCATCATCACCATCAGTGTCATCAGCTGCATCATCTCTCGAAACCATACTCCATATGAGTAATAAGACATGATGATGGATAAGTCACTTACACCACAGAGTGATACAAGAGCCATTCTTCTAATCTAGACATATGTCTTAGAAGAGTAGATGTTCTGAACCATTTTTTCGTCTGGGAAATATTTGTCCTTTAATCATTTATCTAGATGATAATCATTTACCAAACTGTTGATAGTCTTCAAGGTAATTGGAACAAAATAGAACACAATTGTGTCTATCCATAGTAGTACATAACTACAATCCATTGGTACACTACCACACCAAGTAGCAAACAAGTACTTGATCAGTAACGTATAGTCACAAACAGTGGAACACATCCACCACAATAGTATACATCTGCTGTCATACAATCTTCATAACAATCATCTGATAACAACATGCAAAGAAAAAATGTATAAAATGAATCATCTGGGCCAATCTTTCACTCACATATGTGATATCTTGAAAGAACATCAACGATGGGCTATCTGCCTTATTCTTATCAAACAAATAAGAATGATTGTTCTAATTTCTGAGCCTGGACCATTCCTCACCCTGGGCCATTCCTCCGACACTAAACAAAGTGTAACCTAGAGAGAATGAATCTTCCCTAAGGAATGCATGTCCCTGATTGTTGAGCTTGGACCATTTCCCCACCCTAGACCATTCCTCCGGAACTAAAGAAAAATGCAACCTAGAGAGAATGAATACACCCTAAGGAATGACTGTCTGGACCATTTCCTATGTTAACCACAAGAGGAAAAGACTGTCCTGTACCAACCTCCAAAATGGATCATTCCTCATGTTAACCAAAATGAGAAGTCGTTGTCTATGGTACATCAACAATCTGGACCATTTTGTCTTCTTGAGTAACCCTCAAGAAGAGAGACTTCCCTAGACCACTCCCCATGTTAACCACAATGGCAAATCGTTGTCTATGGTACATCAACAATCTGAACCATTTCCCATGTTAACCACAATGGGAAATCGTTGTCCGTCAGAAATCCCAATCCACTTTCCAAATTGGAAAGAATATGCTCATCCTGGACCATTCTTCGAACTGAAAAAATGATTCTCCATCAATAATACATTAGTGCTCCCTCCCAACCTGGGAGTCATATATTCCTTTTTCAATAAGGAAGTCATCTCCACAAGCTCCATCTTGAGTACGCAAACTCTTTCATTTTGAACATAAACTTTTACCAAAATGTCTGCTTATCTGCTCATTTGTGGAGATATGTATTGGAGAACCACTTTCTCTTTCTAGACTTCATCATGGATAATGTAATGCTTGATTTCAAATGTACTTCGGTCTGGAACACTGGTTTATCTCTGTTCAATAAGGTATATCATTGTTTGATTCCTCTTGCTAGCTCACAACATCGTGGCAAGAGTCAAACTAGAACATATCCATGTGGCACTTCTTCTGTCATCATGAGATCTTTGTCATGGATTGGCAATCTATCATCCTGATCTTCTGAGTAATCATTCTGATATAATATCTTTGTTATAGAGAATCTTCACCATGCTTATGTTGTGCACTGGAGGTTCTCCACCAAGTTATCTTCTTCCATCTGCACACAAGGGTCTCTTTCTAGTATGCCTCAAAGTCTTGAGGTTGCTCTTCATATGCTTTTTATTCAATTTCTTTGGAGAACATTCTTTGCATTCATATGATGTAGAACTCTAGCCTATGGATATTTCGGATGATATAATGATTCATGTAGAGGCATGTCTGGTTTACTGGAACAAGTAATCATCATAGTCTTCTCCCTCCATCTGGGAGAACCCCTAGTTCTGGATCTTGCGATGCTTGCATATATACATTGTTCTTCACCACAACTTTATATTCCTCTACTTGATTGATTTTAGTGAGTTCATATTAGGTTGGTAATATTGTGATTATTAATACAATGACTGGTTGTTTTGGCTTCTCTTTCCTTCTTGGAATCTTCATGTTCTTCCTGATTTTTTTCTTTAGCTCATGGAATTTCTTATAGATTCCATGCCCTAAAGATTTCATTTCTTTCTTTCATCATAGGATCATGGATGTGGGTGGAAAACCAGGGATACTTAGAGGATTTTCTTTAAAAAATAATTCTTCTTCAGTTGAATTGAACACGTACTGTCTTCCATGGTTGTTATCATGGATATATACTTCATCATCTTCAATGGATCATAGGATGAGCTCCCTCCTAATCCTTGCTTCATGTATGAGTGCATATAATCGTCTCCCTCCATCTGATAGAGTCCATGCTTCCGTCTGCATCCTTATTGTCTTCTATAAAACATCATAAGTCTTTCTCCAATTTTCTCTTGATTGCTGACTTCTTTCTGTCTTTGCTTCTTCTAAGTCTCTTCAAGATTGATTCTGATTTCAGCTTGTCTTGTAATAGCTTCCACATGATTTGTATGATCTAACTTGTAGAATGATAGCAATCCTTATTTTTTTGTTTTTACATAGGTATGGTTCTTCTTGGAACACATTATCTTCCAAGAGATAGATATACAAGAGATGTACAGAGACGATGCAAACAAGATATGTACAAGAATTAAGAAGAGTATTGTTACCTTCAGAAGAAGAAGTTTCTTTCATCCTGCTTAGTATTCTTTGTAGGTTCCTTTTCTTCTGCAACTGATGCTTCGTGTTTCTCCTTCGTTTTCTTCAGCTTGGGACAATGATTCTTGTAGTGACCATACCTTCGACAATTGAAGCATTGTATTTCTGAAATATCTTTCTCTTGATTTGGATTCCTCCTTGAACCAAACTTCCTTTTGTTCCTGAAAACCTTGAATCTTGTTGTGAAGGCTTGATCATCGTACTTCTTTTGGGGTTTATCTTTTTCACTAATCCTTGATTCTTCTTGAGCACAAAAATTCCAAAGTTCTTCAAATGTAGGATACTCCTTCCTTGTGTTCATGCTTGCGGAAAATGCATCCCATGTCTTAGGAAGACCATTGAGTACTATGTTTACCAATTCCTTTTCTAAAACGATCTCTTCAATATCTTGTAGTTGATCTCTTGACTGAGAGATTCTCACAAAGTATGATGTTATGTTGTCATCATCATTCATCTTCATGTCACAGAGCTCATTCTTCAGACTCATTACTTGTCCAATGTTTCTGACTGAGAAGAGGTTTGTTAGGGCATCGTACATCTTCTTCAATGATTCAAGATGGGAGATGTAGGGTATCAAGTGGTCTTTGATAGAGTCCACTATGATACTCATGGCATTGATGTCGCCATCTTTGAACTTCTCCATAGCTGCAACGTTATGTGGTTCCTTCTCTTTTCCTTCTTCAAACTCTGGTTTCACGATATCCAACACTTTATTCTTGGCAAGGATGACGTCAATCCTTGTCTTCCATGCTCTGAAGTTAGAAGCTCCATCTAAATTGTTCTCTAACTTCATAGAGTAAGTCATGGTTGCTTTGACTTGGTCAACCCTAGATTTGACCAAAAACTCAAACTTCACGTCTTGTCTTGTTGAGAGTACCAAGAGATGCGCTAGGCTATGGCGCACTGAGCTATCTGGAGATTAGGTCAATCCCTTCACTTAAGGTGCCTCAACGAGAGGATTAGGGTTTCTGCAACTACACCTGCTAGTAACCCCAACGACAGTGCTATGGTGACTGTTCCTACTAGAAACCCTAGTGACAGTTCTTCAACGAGCTCAATATCCTTATGAATATGTTTCCTTCCAGTGGTTAGACTGAATGAAGGATGTGTGGGCCCATAACCTATTAGAATATAATGTTTGTGCTCATTTTACCATTGACAGTATCTCTATTGTCACCCAACCATAGGCCAAATCCACCCTCCGAGCACCTTAACCTTGATAGAGAATCACTCTGGAAGCAAACCCTAGGCTAGATAGACACACAAAGGGTAGCACACCAAAAAGATTTGATTAGATAGTCCAAACCATAGCCAAGAGATATTCCAAGCCAAAACGTAACTGCTAGCTGCAGCAGATGCATAGGCAACTCTTCTCCAAACCTGTGCACAAAACTAGGCACTGCAGTGTGTACAAGTGTTGCTCTGTAATTCTGAGACTGTCTGCCAGAATGAAGACTGACCTCTTGTATTTATAGTAATTCTAGCTAACTACCTGGGCCGAATTCTCATTCTGGGTATCTGTCTGTTCAGCATATTATTATTTCTTCTGGCCGACTTCCTTTCTTGGAGGCTAATAACCTAATATAAATTATCTTCTTGAGTTGACAATTCTTCTAGGGTTATTAGCCAACTCATTAGGGTTTCTTCTTGCTTTCCATAGTATTCTATTCTCGTCAGGTTTACAAGCGGAGGTAAATAACTCCTGCAGCATCCGTATCTATCAGTCCTTCAAATAATGGAATATCAAAATTCACCTATACCTTGAATGGGGTTGCATTGTTGCTTGATGAATATGCTTCTCCTGTGGGCAACCATCAAAGGATTTGCGCGAAGTTGTCCATCATTTCATTTATTTGCCGCGCGAGGTATTCCTCGAGCAACATTTTAATAGGATCTCCTACTCCATCATATTTATTTTCGTCCCCCATGGGTTGTTGTCGAGCTCGATGCGACCGATCTTTTAAAGGCTCGATTGGTTCGAGTTCCAACTTCTTATACCCATATCTTATCGGGGACATGCACGAAGAAAAATGAATGAAGACCAGACCGCTCTGATACCACTGATCCAGATTTAGGAGCAGAACGAAATGAATAATAGAATGAATACAATAAACAAAGAGATATGAAGAATAACACAAATATCCATTGAACAATATCTTCTATTAAATAGTGAAATAGGTTGAAACTGTAAAATTGTAGAACTGAAACACTTGCTTGAATGGTGGTAGTTATCTTTGAGAAGAGATGTGATTGCTACGTGCATCCATATGAAAAGAATGCCTTACAATGAGGCTCCGAAGGCCTTTTTGATATTACTCATGAATTCCAAAACCCTAGGCATCCAAAAACCTAACCCTAGAAGGTGAAACACCAAAATTCATGTGGGCCTCATGGGTAAGTTGGTGTAATTTGGTACCTCAACTTCCAAGGGTCGTAACTTTTGCATACGACCTCCATTTTAGGCGTGTGATAGCCCATTGGAAAGGTATTTCAGAGAGCTACACATTCCTCCATCAAACTCTAACAATTTATATAGTTTGACTATGGCGAGCCAAAAAAAAAATGTTTAGGGCCCCAAAATGGCCCTAGAAGTACAACAAGATGTGATGACATGAAAACATACAAAATAAGCTAGTTGGATTAGGAAAGAGGCCACCCATATACACCTGGAGAATGTGTAGGGATTCATACATCCCCAGAAGTGTAGATCTCACAATTACAAAGAAGTACAGAAGAAAGTGTTGAATAAGAAACAGATACGACAAGCGAGATGGAATAGGTTGGTGGCCACCAATATCCACCTAGATCAATTTGTTCCATGCATGGCCTTGTTTCACAATCTCTTGGAGATTTCCACTTTAGAGTGTTTCTTTCTTACGTTGTTTTGCATCTTTGGTGCCTTTAGCTCATACTCCATACTTTAGACATGAGTTGTGACATCCATTGCCATCATATTTTCCAATCAGTACAACATTGTGGGGGGATGATGTACAATGCTTCCTTAGGTGATTATTCATGCTTCACTATTTTGTTCAACGTTAACTATGTTTTAGAGTAACCCTCGTATCAAGAACTAATTCCTATTTCAACTCGGCAATTGCAGTGGCTACTGACCCATGCACTCTAATGAGATGGATCGATGTCCATAAGGATACTCATTATATGATGTTTTTGTCTAGGATTTTTGAGTTAGGAATCATCTCAAGGATTGGTCTCTTTGCCTGCAAAGTTTTTCCACATGGATCTTTGATGGCATTGATGGTGTGGGTTAATTGGATTTCTTTAGAGTTTCAGTCATACTTCATGTTTGGAGTTTTAAGCGTTCACAAGCCTCATTGATCTTTTGATGGTTGATGGTGTATGCTTCTGTTCGAAGCCTTTGTATTGGTTCCTCACCAACACCTATTTTTCTAGAGCACTTATGTGATGGTTGTTAGTGTTTGTCATTCTAGTGGCTCTGCAACCAATCCTCTTTAGCTTTAGAATTCAACCATGTTCTTTGAGGTTACTTGGTCTTCTTCTTTAGAGTTTGGTCATACTTTCTGATTGGAGCTTTCAACCACTGCAAGCCTCATACATTTTATTTTCAATGCATCTTTGTGGAATCTTTTTCAATTTCAACTCCAATGTCATTTTCAACACTGACATTTTTCTCTCTTTTGGAGAGGAGTTTTTTCCTACAGGTTTTTCTCTTTTTCTCCAATTATGGAAATTTGTACATGGGTACCTTATTAATGACCCATCTTTGTTATTTTTTGTTCCTCCCTACATTTTTCTTATGGGAGAGTGTTCATGTGTTTGTTGAGATTGTATCTATTCTAAACAAGACAACTATGTGAATTAATCTCACACAGATTCTCTCAACTCCCCAACAAATATTAAAGGTGTTTGTTGGGCCTCCTCAATCCTATAAATTGAGGATATAAATTGAGGACTCTCTCTTGTAATTAATTATCATCGTATATGGAGCTTGTATATAAACCTGATTAGGCTCGATTCACAATATCATTTTTCTAGTTAAGAGTATGTTGGATCAATCAGCTCTGACGTACTATCGTCTCTTTTGTGCATATTTGTCTAAACAAATTTGTAGAAACATGCTTTAGGATGTGGGTATAGTTGATTTCAGAAACGGAATTGCATGGGACCTTCAGATGAGATTAAGAATCAAAATGTTTCAAAATATCAAAAATATTAAACCCTTGTGCTCCTTTTTTTTCAAATCCAAGCCTTTTTTATTATTATGACAATATAATATTACTTATAAAATAATTGGTGGAAAGAGAAAATCATTTCCCAGATTCCATAATTGCCGCATGCAGGCTTGATGCAGTATTTTATAAGATTTCAAAATCCCTTTCATTCATAACTGATCACATGAGTTGACATACAGGGCCACCTTTGAAAACAGGTGCTACCACTTGATAGAAAGGGTCACCTTTGAAAATACCTGCTGCTACTTGTCACTTAAAGAGTTATTCTGTCATAGATCGCCTCGTTAACACTATATATTAAAACACGCATCAATCCAATACCCACGAGAATCACAAGCTGACAGGAAAATGCTTTAAAAATTGTAAGACGTCCATTAAATTTTTATAATAAAATTTGATAAAGCGGTGCAACAACACAAAACTATCCCGAGCCCGGGCCTTGGCCTCCATTGAAAAAGAGTTTCAATTTTCAATTTATTTCTGCACTTCGTTTGAATTTATTATTCCGATTCCCCATTATGTTTTAAAGTATGGTCTTATTAAGCCTGAGGAAGCGGTCTGTGCGATGATGTTGAAACAGCTGAAAGCAGAGATAAATTGTAAATATTAAACAAGACGATGTCATTGAAACCGTTGAAAAGGAGAGATAAATTGTAAATATTTAACAAGACTAATAACAAAGCAAACATATGCAGAATTGACACAGTGACAATGATAATTGGTATTTTATTATTGTTAAAGGGAGAATATACAACAACTACACTATGCAGATTTTTAAACCATTTGAGCCATGCAATGTCAACCTCTGCCACCTTTTTCTTCAATAAGCTTAAGTGAATAAAATACAAATTTTACGTATATCATAATGTGGGCTCATACCAAATTGGTAGATTAGGTTTAACAAACATATAAAAAATAAGAGCCACCAAATCCAATATTCACAATATCTTGAATATTAATTGGTATATTCAACAATCTCCATTTTAACAACAATTTACCTGCTATATCATACTCAATTTATTCATCACCTTCTGTGCAAGCCAAGAGAAGCCAAACACTATTGCAACTTCTCTATCAATACAATTTTTCTTTGTATGAACTTTTTCAAGAGTCACTCCACCTTCATCCACAACATGTCTTACAAAATAGTATTTAACAAGAATATGCTTTGTCTTACTGTGATAAGGTGGAATTTTAGCCAAATGAATAGCACTTTGACTATCACAGAATAATTTTAGTTTGTCTTGCATCCTTTCAAACTCACCCAGTAAACCTGTTAACCAAATTTCTTCCTTGCAAGCATGTGAAACAACTACATATTCTGACTCTGTAGTGGATAAAGAAACAATGGTCTTAAGTTTTGACATCCAACTAACAGCTCCACCTGCAAGAGTAAAGACATATCATGAATTTGATCTCCTCTTGTCCAAATCACCTGCAAAATATGAATCAACATATCGACAGACTAAATCACTATCACTATTATAGGTGATACAGTAATTACTTGTGCCCCTCAAATACCGAAGCACCCACTTCACTGTTGTCCAATGCTCTTTTTCTGGATTTTCCATGTATCTGCTAACAACACCAAATGCATGTGAAATATCTGACCTTGTACTCACCATCACATACATCAAAATTCCTTCTACATTAGCATATAGTACATGAAACATACATTATTTTTCTTCATTTGTACTAGGAAATAAACTTGAAGAAAGCTTGAAATGGGAAGCCAAAGGAATTGATATTGGTTTCACATTGTTTATACAAAACCTCAAAAGTATTTTCTCTACATACTTCTATTGTGATAACCATAGCTTACCATTTTTCCTGTCTCTGAGTATCTCCATGCCCAAGATCTGTTTTGTTGCTCCTAGATCTTTCATATCAAACGTCATAGCCATCTGAGCCTTTAACCTGTTGATCTCAACAATGCTCTTTCTTGCTAAAATCACATCGTCAACATACAATACCAAAATAATGAATATGTCATTTTCAAACTTTTTAATGTAAAAACAATGATCATACTCACTTCTTGTATAATTCTGGCTCATCATGAAAGAATCAAAATTCTTGTACCATTGTCTAGGAGACTGCCTCATACCATACAATGACTTCTTGAGCTTGAAAACAAACATTTTGTTGCGATTTTGAACAAACCCTTATAATTGTTCCATGTAAATTTCCTCATCCAAATCTCCATGTAAAACTATTGTTTAAACATCTAGCTACTCTAAATCCAGATCAAGTAATGCAACTAATGCTAACACAACTCGAATTGAAACAAGCTTAACAATTGGTCAAAAAATATCATGAAAATCAATACCTTCTTTCTAAAAATACCCTTTTGCAACCAACCTTGTTTTATACATTTATACCTTATCATCGACATCCTTCTTCATCTTGTAGACCCACAATTTTCCTGTTTTTTGGAAGTTCTGCCAAGTTCCATGTTCCATTCCTTTCTAAAATATCCAACTCTTCTTTCATTGCTACTTTCCATTTAGCACCATCAGATACCTCCATTTCTTCCTGATAAAAAATAGGTTCTCATTCATTAGAAATTAAAGCAATAGATGAAACACAATCATCATACCTTCTAGGATGATTCCTGATCCATGTAGATCTCCTTAGGGATGTTTGTGGTTGATCCACATTTTGTTGATTATTATATCCATCCATATTTTCTTCTACAGGAACTTATTCATGAACATCTTCAGAAGCTTCTTCATGTTCATTATCTTCTATAGATAAACGAGTTTCAAACTGAATTTGTTGAGATTGTGGTACTTCTTCCTGTTTCATTTGAGCATCTACATGCGATTTTATGAGTAATGATTCATCAAATATAACATCTCTGTTAATGGTGATTTTGTGGGAAGTAGGGTCCCACAACATGTATCCATTAATACCATCACCATACCCAACAAAGATGAGCCTTTTTTACTTTGTATCTAATTTAGAACTCTGATGTTTAGGAATAAGAGCATAGGCCTCACAACTGAAAACTTTAAGATTTGGATAATCACAAGGGTGACCTGTCCATACCTCTTCTGGAATCTTACATCCTGTTGTTATTGATGGTGATCGATTTACTAGATAACAAGTTGTAGATACTGCTTCTGCCCAAAATTTATGTTGCAACTTGGCATTACCAAGCATGCTCATTGCTCTCTCTAGAAGATTCTTATTCATGCATTCATCAACACTGTTTTGTTGAGGAGTATAGGTAGTGGTTTTATTCCTATCAAATTAGACTCCTTGCAATAGTTCTCAAATTCCGTTGGTGTAAATTCACCACCATCATCTGTTCTTAAACATTTTATTGACTTGCCTGTACTCTTTTCAACTAAATCTCTAAACTGTTTGAAAATAGTAAATACATCAGCTTTTATTTTTAACAAATAAACCCACACCTTCCTAGAGAAATCATTTATAAAAGTGACAAAATATGATGATCCTCCATAAGAAACATTAGGAGATAGTCCACAAACATCTGAGTGGATGTAATCAAGGATACGTTTACTAGTGTGTCTTCCTTTTTTAAACTTCTGCCTACTCGGTTTTCCATATATACAATGTTTCCATAAAACTAAATTCAAAGACTTTAAAATAAGAAGTAACTTACATCTACCAGTACCTTAAGTCCTTTCTCTCTCATATGACCCAAACGTTGATGCCATAGTCGAGTAGAATCAACGACGTTCTCAAATACTGTTGTTGCATGATCTAACTCGGTTCTTCCTTTTAGCTGATAAAGATTGTTGATCCCCTTAACCTTCATGACCAGTAATATGCCTTTGTATACCTTCATAACTCCACCTTGAATTGTACACTTGTATCATCCATAATCTAGGACTCCCAAAGATATTAGGTTCTTTCTAAGATCAGGTACATGCCTCACGTCAATTAATGTATTTACAAAACCATCATAGATTTTAATTTGAATGCTACCAATTCCAACAATTTTACAAGAAATATCATTTCCCATATAAACAATTCCGTCATCTATAGACTTGTAAGAAAAGAACCAGTGTCTATAAAGACACATGTGATTGGACGCATCGGTATATAATAACCAAAGTTGATCATGACGTGAAAAATTACTAATTGATAAAACCTCACCAATCATACATGAACCTGAAAATGAACTTATCTCGGTTGCATTTGCTTCCTTTGTTTCTTTTGTAGAGTTTTCTTTGGAAGCATGTTGTCATTTCCAACAATCCTTCTTAAGGTTCCTATATTTGCCACAATATCAACACTTAAGTTTACTCTTCTTTTCTTTTGACTTTGATTGAGAAGTACCTCTATGATTTTTCCCTCTTTCTTTAGATCATCCTGTAGCCACTATCACTTCTGATGTTGAGGTCTATCACTTTTGATGTTGAGGTTTCTAAATTTGATTTCTTCCTTGTTTTCTTAGATAATAGAGCTCCCACAATATCATCAAATTCAATAAATTATGATAAGCTAAAACTGATAGAGGTGACAAAATGATCCCGAGACTCACACAAATACCACAATAGTGTAATTTCCTTATCTTCATATTTGAATTTTACTCATATGCTAGTCAACTGACATACAAGAGTATTGAAGGTATTTAAGTGGTCAACTATTTGTGTACATTGTTTCATACACAAACTGTACAATTTACTTTTCAGAAAGATCTCATTCGTCAATGATTTTTTCATGTATAGGATTTCCAACTTTGTCCACAAACCTGCTGTTTTTTTCTTTGCAACAATGTTAAACAAAACATCGTTGACCAAACACAAACAAATAGCATTTAGTTCTCTCGCATCATTGTCTTCCCACTCTTCGTCTAACATAGATTCGGGCCTCTTTGACTTGCCCAGTTGTGCCTTCGCCATTTCGTGTTAATATTGACCTTCCACAATTCAAAATTGTTCTTCTCGTTGAACTTCTCAATCTCAAAATTTGCACTCTACATCTTTTCCATTAGCACAAATAGGTGAAGCCACTATATGGAAGAATAATGATATAATTAAGTTCAACCCTAAAATAATCAATTAAAATATTTAATCCAGAAAACAAATATTTAAAAAATATTTTCCTTAAAATCTTTTATATTAAAATACTTAATCCAGAAAACAAATATTTAAAAAATATTTTCCTTAAAATCTGAGGTAGTATATAGTAATGAGTTAACATTGACTTTCATATTAGTTTTATGTTGACTTAAAAAATGTGTATAAATTTTAATGTTGAGCATAACAAATAAAAAAATTTAAAAAATTCAATATAACAAAATTAGTATTTTTATGACCCCTAATTGGTCAATAAATTGATAGTGTTATTACACCCTTCACTTCATTCCAGATTTGAAATTAATTTTGACATTACTATAGTCTTTCACAACTCCCAAAACACATTGAATGGAGACACTTTACCCATCAATTCTATATAAACCAAGTCACTTGAAATGAATCCATTGGCCTATGAAATAAGACTCTTTTTTTATTTTCTTTTCTTATTTTTTCAAATGTGTAATTATGAAACCATTTTTAATTCTTTTGGTAAGTTAATTGAAAGTTGGTGGGTTAGAAACCCAATGGATTTGGTGGTAGGCTTGTTCGGGCAACTTGCTGGCATTGGTAGGGCAGAGTCCCATCCGTTTTTTTGGCATACGGTTAAACTTATCCATTTTTTTGGCAAACGTGTTTTGGTATACGGTTAAACTTGTCATGACAATCTCTACGAACGCAAAACCTCCACTATACACTAAAAACTACTACTCAAAAAACCATCCGCTTATGGAGTTAATTCGAAGACACGACCCCACAACTATGTACCGGGCATTTGGGATGCTCCTTTCACCTTTTATAGCGCAGCGCGTGCTCCTCTGTTTGGCCAAATACCAGGCACGTCTGGGACACAAAAACTCTAATTTCTCAAGTTTGGGAGCAGGGAGGCTCCTGCCACTCTCTCTAAGGAGCGTCCGACTAAAAAATAATGCCCCTTGCTAATTTGAACTCGCCTTCTTTCTTGAATTCATGAAGATCTGTTAGACTTGCTTGGTGCATCTTTTCTGATATCACTTGTAGTGAGACGGAAACATAAATAACAAGTAGATAAATTATATATATATATATATATATAAATATAATTGAAACCTCTCCAACCTTTTTCAAAATAGACTTAAGTGAATAAAATACAAATTTTACTTAGTTACAAAACTATCCATCATAATGTCATTAATGTCATATCCATAATAATGTCATTAATGTCATATCCATAATGTCATTAATGTCATATCAAATTGGTAAATTTGGTTTAACAAACATCTCAAAAATAGAAGCCACTAACTCTACCAATATCCATAATATCATGAAAATTAGTTGGCATATTCTGGATTGTACTACTTTATTGGTCACAATGATTGAATCAAAATACTATGAACGGGGAGTTAATGCAAAAGAACAACATGCACAGAGGTATAAGTTGTCATGGCTGATCAATTACACGATGAGATCAGTGGTAGTAAATTATTTTAACTTTTAAGAACCAATGACTATAGCGTGATGAAAGCAATAAGGTTTCTTTTGTATTGTTATTGGTTTGTAGGTTGGATTTATTTATATTTTTATTAATTTAAAAAAATAGATATTAAACCGTTTTATTATTTATTTTATGATGAAAGTGTTTTATTAAATAGATTAAACATTTTTATTTACATTTTGTAGGAAATTTTGAAAAATGTATGAAATAAAAAATATTCATAATTTGAAAAATATATGAAATTAAATAAAACCAAAATTTTTATGAAACTTTATTGAAATATATATATATATATATATATATATGGAAATTTTGTAAAATGTATGAAATAAAAATATCCCTAATGTGAGAAATATATAAAATTAAGAGAAACCAAAATTTTTATAAAACTGTACTTGTTGAAGAAAATTTAAGCTAACACTATATTATTTTTTCAACTTTTTAAACAAAATAATTAAATTTTTGTAATTGGCAAACCCAACACATCATATGATCTATTCAAACAAGAAGAGAAATAGTTGGTAAGCAGCTAATTCAATCTTCAAGAATCTATAACGGTCACTGCTATGAGCTTAGTATGGAGTGTGCTTTTACAATTTAACAAATCTTACACAACATAGCATTTATGCTAGGCCACAAGGAACTGTCCATTTATTCCAGCCCACAAAGAACCGTATATTACTCAGAGGCTGCTTGTTAAATATATTTTCGATACCACTGTAAGGATTTTTGTTAAATATATATTTTTTTTTCATTTTGTGCAAAACTCGGACCTTCGTCACCGCCCGCACCTCAGTTTGTTAAATATTCCATTGTTGAGGATAGAAGGGAATATTTCCTCCCATCCTAACAACAATAGTTGTAGAAAACTCCTGAAAATTTTTATAGCCCACTTCAATTTGCACTTGCTTATATAGGAAAATTGTGCTGGCTGCCCATAAATTTTTCATTATAAAAGGAACTATTTGGTGTATTTTTAAAAGGGACAAAATAATAATAACAATAAAATTCTTTTAAAAATATCAATACCTCCATCACATAGCTTGGACATGAATCTCTAGCACATCTCCAACTGAGGTATATGGAGTTCTTGTTTTGTCTTTGCATGGAACAACTTGCTTCATATGCAAGGTTGAGTTGTTTGTTGGTACTTGAGCAAACCATGTAGTAATGCTAATCCATTTAAAAATCATATTAAGAGTTGGGGATAAGCCCAATGACAAAACAAGCTATTATTTTTTCATCGTTATGGTATCATTTCTTATGAGGCATGGTGCATCGGGGAATATATCTCTTTTTTTCATTGGCACAAGCATCTGTTAGAGCGTGAGGCAAACACCTCCAATTCTACTCGAGAGATCAATATCCAATTGGAAACCCTTCATCTTATACCAGGTTATTTTCTTTCCAATTCAAGGTCATCTTTTTTATGTTTCCAGACATCATCTATGTAAGTGTCTTAAACCGAAAAAAAAAATTGATTCACTTCATTTTGTGCCTTATAACAAGATAGGTTATTTTTGTTGGGATTTGGTGACAACAAATTCCTCCAATGATGGATTTGGATCTTATTATTTTGAGTTGGTTGCAACTAAATAGAGCAAGTTAGAATATGGATAGGGATTGCATTTAATAATCAGTTTCTTGTGAATGTACATAAATTCATGTAAGAACGTAGAGGCAAATGAGAGAGACAGAGTGAGAACTTGCTAGTCTGTTGTAATCTCCATGATCTGAATAATAAGACAATCGATGCCTATGTTTGGTGGACGTAGCCCAACGTTTGGGTGAACCACGTGAAATCCCTATGTTTCTTATATGTGTGATTGTTAATTATCATATGTGAATTGTATTTTCTGCATTTGCAATTCTAACAAGTGGTATCAGAGCTGATTAAAGGAGAGGGCGTCAAATTTTTAGAAAAGAAACAACATCTATGTATGTTGCATCGATTTCTACATCGTCATAAGTCCCTCTTCTCAAAGGGTGCGACGTCTTATTACCCGGACTTACCCTGGTGCAAAAATATCGAAATCGTTGTGGTTTAAGGTTGAGGAACAATGCGTACATATTTCAAGAAAGTCGCGCTACTAGTATATCGAGAGGTGCAAAGACCTTTTAACATCTCCGCACTCGAGTGGTAGCGTGAGGTGCAACGATTTCCTTTAAATCAAAAGTTACGATCTCCTTAAATTAATTCACATGCTTTTTAAAAAGGTCATGTTTAAAGCCACGAGAATTTTTTGAGTTTTTCAAAAATTCGAATTAAATATAATATTTAAAAGGGTGGAAGAATTAAAAAAAAGTGGATGGCTATTCATTTGAGAAGTTGAATGTTCTTCAAATGTTTATATATATATATATATATATAGTTTTTGCTCAAATCTTTTTTGGTTTAATTTTTTGAACCATATTTTAAAGTTTCATTTTTTAAATTATATTATATCCCTCATAATATAAATCTCACTTTATAAGCAGTGATTTGGGAATTAGGAGATTTTGTGTTAATGGCTAAGATGCATAGTTTGAAGTTTGAAGTTGAAAAGTTCAGCGGTAAAAGCAACTTTGAGCTCTGGAAACTTAAGATACAGGATTTACTGGTGCAACAAGGGTTGCAAAAAGCATTGGCAGGTAATTCAAAGAAACCAACAGCCATGACGAATGAGGAATGGGAAGATCTGGATGAAAAAACTCTTAGTACCATTAGTTTATGTCTAGCGGATGATGTTTTGTTTAATATCGTAGGAGAGGATACAACATCAGCCTTATGGAGCAAGTTGGAAAGTCTATATATGACGAAATCCTTGACAAGCTGAATCTACTTGGAGAGACAGTTGTACAGTTTGCGGATGAAAGAAGGTACAAAATTTGTTGACCATTTAAATACCTTCAATACCCTTATAGTTCAATTGACTAGTATGGAGATTAAATTTGAAGATGAAGATAAGGCTATTACACTATTGTGTTCGTTGCCCGAGTCTTGGGATAATCTAGTCACCTCTATTAGCTTTATCTCAATAGATGTTTTAGATTATGACTCTGTTGTGGGAGCTTTGTTGGCTGAGGAGATGAGGAGAAAATCTAGTAAAGAAACCTCAACTTCAAAGGCGATGCTAGTCAGAGGTCGAACTAAAGAGAAGAATGAGAGAAGTTTTTCTCGATCTAAGTCAAGACACAAAAAGGGTAAAGCAAAATGATGGTACTATGGAAAAACATGAAATCTCAAGAAAGATCGCTGGAAGAGAAAGGAATCTGAGGAAAACACTACGAAGGAAGCAAATTTGGCTGTAACAAATTCAGGTATGACTGATCAAGTTTTATCCGTTTCTAGTAATTTACAATATCAAGAAGAATGGAAGTTAGATTCAGGTGCCTCCCACCACATGTGATCACATAGAAATTGATTCATTTCTTGCCAATCTGTTGATGAGGGTATAGTGTTCATGGGAAATGGTATTCCCTGTAAAACTGTTGGGGTTGGAAGTATTAGAATCAGGATGTTCGATGGTATTTTTAGGGAATTAACAGATATTAGATATGTACTTGAGCTTAAATCAAATTTGATTTCATTGGGAGTCTTGGATTCTTATGGATATAAGTATATAGGTCAAGGTGGAGCACTCACATTGTCGAAAGGTAGTTTAGTAGTGATGAAGGAAACAAAGGTTGATAACCTTTATAAGTTGGAAGGGAGTACTGAAGTGGCATCTGAAGTGACAGATGTATCTTCTTGTTTATGGCAGAAGCATCAAGGTCATAAGAGAAGGAAATAATTGCAGGTACTGGTAAACGGTAAATCATTTCCAGACTTAAAATCTTTGTTTCTGAATTCCTGCTTGTTTTATATCTCTGCAAGTTATGATGGTGGTATAAAGGGATGTTGTGTGTGGGATCCTACTTCTCACAAGGTCATCATTGATAGAGATATAGTATGTATGGAACAACCAAAAGGGTTGATTCAAGATCACAGTGGTAAATTTGTTTTCATGCTAGATAATTCATTGTATGGCCTATTGGTACCCAGGCAAATATACAAGAGGTTTGAATCCTTCATAGTGAGTCAGAATTTTTCAAAGGGTGGGAATGACCATATAGTTTAGAGTACATTCACAGTCTTGATGTTATTTGTTGATGATATGCTCAATGCAAGCCAAAGCATGGATAAAATCAGTAATAAAATGACTCAAGTGAGCAGGACAATTCAGATGAGGGATCAAGGAGAAACAAAACAAATTATGGGCATGGAAGTATACAGAGATGGTAATGGTAAGATGTGGTTGGATTTCAGTATGAACATTGTAAAACCAGTTTTTATCCCTCTTTCTTTCCATTATAAGTTTTCTTCAAGCATAGGTCCCGTCTATAAAGAAGAAAAGGGTATGTCTTCTGTAAGTTCAGTAGGAGGTCTGTTGTATGTGATGAAATGGTTAAGACCAGGTGTTTCACATGATAATGATGTTGTCAGATATGTGACAGTCATAGATTCAGGGGCTCCAGTGAAATGGGTGCTTCAACGTTTAAGAAGCACAAATGTAACCTATAATGGTTACACTAAGATAGTCTGTGATAGTTGTAATGTATATTTTACAGGTGTTTTGGATAGGAGGATATATATCACTAAATATGTCTCACAACACAGTTGTGGAAGACATGTTGGAGGTGGAGTGACCCCTGAGGAAATCCAAACTCGTGGAAGTCACATAGGCGAGATCATGAAACCAAGTTTATTAGAGAAGTTGCAGTGGTGCTTTGCTTCTCTTGGATTGCAAAAAAGGTGATGAACAAAAGGAAGGAGTAAGGTATCAGGTTAATTGTTGTCAAGGTAGAGATTGTTGGGATTTGGTGACAACGAATTCCTCCAATGATGGATTTTCATCCTATTATTCTGCGTTGGTTGCAACTAAATAGACCAAGTGAGAATATGGATAAGGATTGCATTTAATAATCAGTTTCTTGTGAATGTATATAAATTCATGTAAGCTCATAGAGGCAAATGAGAGAGATAGAGTGAGAACTTGCTAGTCTGTTGTAATCTCCATGATCTTAATAATAAGACAAACAATGTCTATGCTTGGTGGACGTAGCCCAACGTTTGGGTGAACCACGTGAAATCCCCGTGTTTCTTATCTTTGTGATTGTTAATTATCATATGTGAAATGTGTTTCCCGCATTTGCAATTCTATCATTTTCTTTATTACGTATATAATCTAGTATTTTCCTATTCTTTATTTAAGCATTTTATTATTTGAAACTAGCTTGTAATACTTACCCTTTAAAATAAAGAGGTAGCCTCACTCCATCCTCCCAATTGATAGCTTGGTCCTCAAAGTCACCTTTCCCGAAAGATTGACATCTAATCCTTTATGTTTGGGGATGGGAATGGATACCTGTATGATAGAGGATCACCCCACTCCAACGCGCGAATTAATAACTCGGCTCTCAAATCCACCTTTCCTGAATGATTGGCATCTAATACTTTCTGTTTGGGGATGGGAATGTATGTGTATTTGATAGCATCCATCCCATCTATCTTGGCCTGATGTTGGCCCTTGACCAAGTTTTGGGAGATTCTTGGTCATAGCGACCTATTTTGGGACTTCGACAACCTGTCGAAGGAGGAGCGCAAGACGAAGCGGAGATCAAGGGATCTCAACCCACTTTTGGATCCGTTTTGAGTTTTGGGGGATAATGTAACGGGATTGGGATGTCATCCCATGGGTTTTACCCATGTTTAGGCCTATTTTGTAAAGTATAAATAGAAGGCTAGGCAATGTAGAAAGAGAACTAGTAGGTTGGTGTGCTAAGTGCTAAATGAAAGGCTAAGTGCTAGTGTGGATTGTAAGGGCTTTGTGCATTATGTGTAAGACTTGCAGAGCTGAGTGCAAGTCCTTGTGCAAGTCTACATAAGTCTTTGTGTTGTAATGCAAGGAAGAAGGATCTAGCGAGCTGCGCAGATCCTCCGTCCTATGCGGAGTAAGGCCTTGATGGCTATGTGCTTGTAACCGATTGACTAAAGACGTAGCCCCAGGGTGGGGGTGAACCACGTAAACGATGTGTTGTCTTGCTTTGTGCCTGTCTTAATATGTTTATGTCTTCTTTTGCTAAGTTCTTTAAGATGATTAGATAGATCTGCTTATGTTAGTGCTAATGATGTGTAGGAATGATAGATTTGATCTATATGAATGTGTTGAGTGCTTGATCTGCTAGATTTGAGCTATCTATTGATGCTAAGTGCCTAAGTACGTTATATCAGTGTGAATGCTACGAAGCCCTGTTTTATCAGTGAAGTGATTATTGATTGTATATTGAGGAAAAGATGGTGCTAAGTTCTTTATTAAGTATTTCAATCACAGATCTATGTCCCAGCTAAGGTTGCAGACACCTGAGTCTTTCAACCACCCCTACCTCTACCTCGGGTGAGACTTCATCTGCTTCGAAGGTGTTGCCGAAAGGTCTGGTAGTTAGGGCTTTGTTGGTGCATTGTTGTAGCGTTGAACCCTGGGTCTACCCCTATGCCAAAAAATGGTTCTGTTGTTAGGACAAGAATCTTCTTGAGGGAATGTCAAGGTGGTTCCCATCGAAGAAAGAGATTCAAAAGTGGATAGAAGATCAAGAAAAGGACTTCGTTGAAGCCCAGAACAAGAACCATAATCTTAGTACAAATGATTGGTTGGAGAAATATATCTTCATTGATATACACAAAATTTTCTTTGGGGGAATCCATCAGGAGCTATACGAGTGGCTAGCTAGATTAGCATATACCCAGTTTGAGATCTGATCTAGACCTCCTGTGGTTTGGACGTCGGAGCTGATCAAGAAGGTCAAAAGATTTGATAACGTCATATCACGAGAAATAGATCATTGGTTCGATAGCACCATTGGAGGGTACATCATAGAGTTTGTTGTTGACATAATAGAATCATACAACCAAGCTGAGAGATACTTCTTCAAGGGACCTAGAGGAAAATTTTTACAATTCTTGAAGTTGAGACTGAAGATGTTATTTCATGAGAAGAACATCTTGAAGATACAGTAGATTGGTCGGATCTAGAAAGGCTAATGTTCAAGAATTCAGACAATGACAATGACACAGAAGTTGGACATACACGCAATGGGAGAGTCTTCCGAGAAGCTCACCTTGCGAACATGTTCAAGCATAACTACGTGGACGAAGGTTTCTATAGTGGAAAAGAGGCAGATATGATAGATGGGGAGCATTCATAACCTACTGGGACAGAGGAAGGGAAAGATAAAGAGTTTCTTCGAGGAAAACATGAAACCTCATAAACTACGCAGACCATCGAAGTAAGTACTATTGTCCCTCCTATTGATTCAATAGTATTAAGCAACCAGAGTACTCAGAGCACTATCAATAGTAGTCCACCACATATACACTCATGAACCCTAGGAAGATCTATGGCAGATGAGATGAGGCTTCCTATCTTTAGGGGAGATGGATCTGAAGATCCTGATCAGCACTGGTTCCTATGTGAAGCCGTATGGAATATTAAAAATGTCACTGATGAAGCTATCAAAAGAACCCAGTTTAGTATCACTCTAAGGGATCACGCACTGAACTGGTACATGAAGCTTGTTCAAGGACTTGCATAGCCTAAGCCACTGAATCAGATTAAGAATGCGTTGATTACAGAGTTTAATAAACCCAAGTCGGAGTCACAGTGTATTACAAAACTGAAGGAAATCAAGCAGAAGGTGGTCGAACCTGTTTGGGAATTTGATCAGAGATTCAAAACCTTAACAGGCTGATTGACTTTTCAGATCCCAGATGAACAGAACAAAGAATGGTTCATTGCTGCCCTCTTACCACACATCAGAGTTCCTCTGATGCAACAGAATATTGCTTTGTAGTCTGAGGTGTTGGAGATCGCCATGAAGTTAGAATCATCCCCTATGGGAGAATCCAGCTCAGGTATGAGTCAGATATCGAGTCAGCTGACTAGTTTGTCTCTGCATTGAAGATATGAATAAAGACAAGGGAAAAGATAAAACAGAATACATATAGTGTCTCAGATGTAGATCAAAAGTACATGACAAGGAACATTGTCCCCTATTCAATGAATACTTGGCTTCTGGAGCTCTGAGCCATTTGAAACAAGACACCTTACCTTGGTGCGAGGTATGCAGAAACAAACATCACCCTTGTGAGTGCTACTACATGCAAAAGTATGTTCAGACACCTACAAATTTGTATTGTACATCCTGTAAGTCTGTAGGAAATGATGATAGGGATTGTAGGGCTTATGATCTCATGCATGAAAGGTCGAGAGACATATATAAGATTCAAGGTGAAGTACAACAAGAAGGAAACACTACGCAGTATAACTCTCCTGGGACATGAAACTTCAATCCTCGCAGTGGATTCAGAGGAAGAGGACGAGGAGGAGGAATGAGTCAAGGCTGAGGACAGATCATCTATTATAACTACGCACAACTTGGACACCTTGCAAGGGATTTCCAGAACCCTTGTACTACTTGAAGATACTGCAGCTCGTTTGACCATGTTATAGAAGATTGTCCTATGTTTCTAGCTAAGCTTTAGGAAAGACGAGGACCTTAGCAGAACCCGCAAGCGCAACTGATATATGCTAAACCTCGCGGGGAAGACCCTAGAGTGGTTGTTATAACCAGAGGAGGCCTTGTTACAGGAGAAGACAGACTGACCCAAGGGAAGAATACAAAATATTTAGGAATCAGGAAAGCTACAGAGAAGACACAAACTTTTGATACAAAGAAAGAAAGACAAATATTTGAGGAGGCAAGAAAAGAATTCAAAGGAGACCAAGGTTCCTCATCAAAGACTAGATTAGAAGTGAGAGAATATGGAATGCCTCTATCATTTGATCACTCTGCTTCACCAAAAGAAGAAAAAGAGGTAAGCAAGCTCATGGAATTTTTATATACTTGCATGAAGTTGATTCAGGATGAAATTAGTGTACAAGAGTTACAAAATTTAATCAGACAATATGAGATAGGAAAGATAGACCCCTTACTGAATAGGGCAGTACACCAAATTGGTAAGAAGAGAAGGACAAATAAGGAATTACATTTGAATGCTCAAATAGGAGAGTACGAGATAGATTATGTAGTCCTCGACTTAGGGTCGGAGGTCAATGTCATGACGAAGTAAACCTGGGCATTGATTGGAAAACCAAAGTTGATCTATTCCCATATCAGGCTTAGGATGGCTAATCAACAAGCTATAAGCCCTTTTGGCATATTAGAACATGTCCCTGTGGACATCGACAGAGTAAGAAAGTTTGCATATTTTAAGGTAATTGAGATAGTTGATGATGACTTCCCTTATCCTGTACTGTTAGGAATTGATTGGGCCTTCAATAATTCCACTGTGGTTGATTTAAAGAAAAGACGTATGACTTTTGAAAGTGATGGCCTTAGGTTCATTTCACCCTTATACCCGGATGAAGGTCAACGATACAGAGAGCCCATCAGAGAAGAAGACCACACATACGAACTGGAAAACATATACAAATTAATAGCCAGACAATAGGATTACATTAATCCCACAACCGATGGAAACTTAAGCTGGCGAAGTGACAACGTATGCTCATCAGAATCAGAAGAAGCACTAGAGAATTGGAATAATAAAATGTATGAAGTATATACAAGAATATGTGCTAAACTAACCAGAGAAGTTCGCTAGATAGGCACAACAGTGAGTAACTTACCCACCTTTGATGGTATAAGTCCTTTAAAAACCTTCTTTTCAGACTTTAAAGAGAGTGTACCAATGCAACAAAGACTATTGGTGATGGATGAGGCCCTGAAAGAAACCCCAACAAGATGGTGGGGGGCACACAAAAACAACATTACAGAATGGGTACAATGTCATACCTTGATGACAATGCGGTTCCCAGCACAAGTAGAAGGCTGCAAAGTTCGATACACAGGTTGAAGCTGCCCAAAGGACCATGTGCGAAGCTATGAAGAATCCTAGAGAAACATTCCTCAAGAAAAATGGGTATACAAATTCATCAACACACTGGACACAACACCTATCAACTGGTACCTTCAAGCAGAGCTACGCCTCATCACTATAGATTGGAAAGGTATGACTCAGAATTTTGTAACTACTTTCTTATTTGAAATTCAATATCCCTCGGTAGATAAAGCACTACAAATTGTTAGATAGAAAGTATTTGAGGAGGCCTTTAGCCTCTCTTTAGAGAAAGAAGAGGACGAATGAATTGTGCCTCTCCAAAAACTACAAGGTTGTTACAACATCCATGCTGATGAAGACGATGATCCGAGGAAGGTGAACAAAGATGTAGAAGGACCAGGAGTTGAGTTACCATTTATTGGACAACTGATCAATATTAAGAAGGTCAATATTGGAAAAGAACAGACCCTGAAGCTTGCTAATATCAGAGATTATTGGGATGTTGCTACCATTGACAAAATTATAGAGTTACTGCATGAATATCAAGACTTGTTTCCAACCAAGTTCACTGATATGAAGGGAATTAAAGGGCCTATGGGCTAGATGAGGATTGATCCGAAATCGGATCCAAAAGCCTGACAGGGCTTGAAAATGGCTCAAAAATGAAAGTGCTCAGAATGCGACGAAACTAGCGCCATTGCGTCTGTCTCGTTTTTCTAATTCCAGTGGTATATTTACTTTGTCAAACGGGCTCTGTATGCGAAATTTATCACGTTCTGATCGGAAGCCCAAACAGGTAAAAAGTCAAAGGTCAACTGGTCAAAAAGTCAATGTTGATGTCAACATGACATCAGTATGCTGACTTTGCAGGAGATGATGTGGCATCGTACGCTGATGACTGTGTAGAGTACACATGGCAGTGGTTGTATTGGACAAATGGAAGTTTATGATTGGTTTGGGAGGTGCCACGTGGCACCCTCTTAGTGGTTAGAATGGTCAAAATTGTATGAGGGTCCGTGGGGTTTGAAACCACGACCCACCACTCAACTCCAAGTTTCAACACCGAGCAATGCCATTGGGCCACGATATCACATTGTTATGTGGCTCGAGTTAAATATATATATATATAGTAAAGTTTTGAAACGTTGGAAAAGGGTGGGGGTCGGGGCCAAGCCCCGATCCACGACCATATGTAATACCATGTAACCATCAGCGCCAAGGTATAAGCCTATGGTTCCGGGCCCAACACCATATGACCCGAACCTTTACCACCATTTTAGGGGTGCGGTTACAACTGTAAGCCCGTGGTTCTATTTACATGTCACGCGACCAGGAGTTAGCGCGAAAGGGCAGGGCCAGTGCATAGCCCAAGGGCTAGCTCTCAGCCACATGCCCCATACGACCATGCAAAGGGGGGCGCGCACAAGGAATTAGGGGCTTATTCCCAATTTTAATTATAAAGTGGGTTTTATGCCTATGTTTTGGGTTTTTAGTTGTCATTCAGCCTATTTTTAGTTGATTCTCTCCATTTTTGGGGGGATATTGGGCATTTTTTTGAGCCCAAATTTTGGGAGGAAGTTGGAGATGAGAAACCAACTTCAAAGCTATATAAACTAGGCCTATTTGAGGCCATGGGAGAGCAGTCAGAGCAGAGTTATGTTGAAGGGAAGCCAAGCCAAAGCCATTTTGATGCAGAGAAGCTTTTGAGGAGGAGACGCTGTCGGACCATTTCTGGGAGCTCCGTACGTCTGTTTTGTGTGTCGTTTTCTTTGCAGGGTTCTTGAGATCTGGATGAATATGACTAGATCAGTCTTGTAGCCATTTGGCATTGCAGCGATGTACTTTTGATCTTTTGAACAGAATGACAACTAAATCTTCAAAAGGCAAAAGTGAAGAGGAAGAGGACCATCCTCAGATTCCTCCTTCACCTCCATCAACACCTCCTTCTTCTCCTTCTTCTTCAAGTTCAAGTTCTAAATCTAATGA
>JZKD02S1861574.1:1367531-1378663 GCA_000966675.3 Picea glauca | reverse complement strand
CTTCATCAAACACATTTTAGCAATCCTCCACAAATTTAAACTTACAATGAAGAAACCATTGGAGCATAGGAGAAACCCATAGTTGGTAGTCCAATATTATTTATGTTGTAACATAGGTTAAAATTCTAGATATGATTTAAATATGTTATATTGAAAGACATGCATTCCAACCAATTTTGTTGAAGACCCTATTGTATAAAGGAAATGAGCTCTATGTAATTGGGGAGGATTTTTTAATAAAGACTTTTTGAAGCTTTTAATAAATTAAAATCAGTTTTGCAAGCAGTAAATGATTTTTTATTTTGATATTTGGCATATGTGATCCTTCTAAGTTAAAGTTATGACATGTTTCTTTAATCTTAAAATTCGTTTATGTTTTGAAATGTAATTTCACATGAATAGATAAAACTCATTTATATTTATTTTTGTTTTCTTCTATCAAAGATATTTTTTATATTTATTTTTAAATACATCGATTTATTTTTTATGTTGTTTTCTCACCTTTCTCAGTTAAAATCATGACTTGTTTCTTTAATCTTAAAACTGGTTTATGTTTTGAAATGTAATTTCACATGAATAGAAAAAAATTCATCTATATATATATATTTTTTCTTCTATCAAAGATATTTTTGATATTTATCTTTAGATACATCGATTTATTTTTTATGTTGTTTTCTCACTTTTATCCAAGGATAATTTAAATTGTGCCAAAACATTAGGATATTTTCCCTTTATTATTTGACTATTAAAAAACAAATTATCATAAAATATCACAGTGAAATCCAATATCATATTCTCTTTTCTTTGAAGATTTCAAAATCTTAATTACATGAAATTTTAAATGTCCTTGGCATTGCTTACCTAGACAGAGGAGCCAATTTATAAATATTTTCTCTGGGTAAAACAATTATACCTACCTTTTGATGGTGAAAAAAAATTAGGTTGGCTAAAATCCTTCACTTAGCTACTCCATTGTGTTTCAACTCCACAATTTGAAAAATCCATTGATTATTCCAATTTGATTTGATGTAAAATAGTAAGGTATCAAATGTTAACTTACTTTCAATAAATTTTAGATTTTTTGTTTGGTCCTTTGTTATTCTATCTTGTACATTTGGAAAACGTTTTCTGCTATTTTATACATTCAAAGGATAAAAATTTCAAAACCTCATCTCAGATCTTTGAAACAAAAATCCTAGATTCTTCTCATATTACTCAGGAAGATAAGCTCTCTTCACTGGCACCTTTTGTTAGTAGTAAGGAGCCTCTCACATCAACGTCCTTTGAAAGTTTTGTTGATAAAAAATCTCACCCTATTCTTTTATAACATAGTCAATCTTATACATCATTTGGGAATGAAATTAATATGTCAATTCCTTCAGTCTCTAATATACCTTGTGATCAACCTGCAAAGATTCATCCTCGGGATTTAAATAGATATAAACCTCTCAAATTTCCATTAGTTCTTCATGATCTACCTCCTAAAATTTTCAAATACATTCCTTTATTCAATGGAGAAGATGATGTTACAACAGAAAGGAACATGGCAGCCTTTGAACATTTCACAAATTGTTTAGATATTCAATATGAGGATGTTTTTATGAGGTTGTTTTCTCAGTCATTAGTAGGAGAAGTGAAAAGATGTTTTAGAAACTTACCAGTTGAATCAATTAATTCTTGAACTAACTTTAATGATATTTTCCTGCACAAATGGGATGAGAGGAAATCTCAGGTTCAATATATTTCTGATTTTTATTCCACAAAAAGAAGGAATGGTGAAACAGTTATGAAATTCAATAGGAAATTTCAAAATGTCTATAACAAATTTTCTATTGAAATTCGTCCATCAGAAGCTACTTCTAAGGTATACTGTGTACTAGCACATCATCCTGATTTAGCATTTTACCTCATAGAAAGGAAGTCTTCCACCTTGCAGGAAATGTTTATAGATGATGAAGAAATTGAAAATAATTTATGGGTCTGTGGAATGCTACTTGATAAAATAAAGGAGGATCTAAATGCAGAAGAACATAAAGAAGAAGATAAACATGAAGAATTAGATATGCAAATTTCAGATAAGCAACAGGTAAATCATTGTGAAATTGATTTTCGCATTAAATTTTTGGGTGATTTACATAGTGAGAAAAATGAATTTACTAATTATGAATCTGAACATGAGATTTGTTATGAACATATTCAAGAAAAAATTCAAGATGGTAAAAAAAAAATTCTTTATCCTTATATTTAGAGAGCTTGAAAACTTATCAGCCTATATATGATAATTATGATTCAAAATCATAGATTGAAATTAAAGAAGAACATAGTTTGCAAACATAATCTTCATAAATGTTTATTAGTTCACGAGTTTATGATGTTTAAGAATATTTTGATGATTTCCAGATGAATTTATTACTCTCATTAGATTTTAGAGATTTAGGTTTTAATGATTTTGAATAAAAGTTTGAATTTGTTCAAGAGCTTAAAGAACAAGTTTATTATATCGACGAGGATGAAGAAGATTTACTTGCTTATGAAGAAACATATTTGGACGGTTCTGGTATGAATGCGCTTGAAAGTCTTCAAGAAAGTACATATATTTTTTCTATCACGGAGGATAAAGGTCAAAATATGTTTGAAGAAAATGATATATCTATGCTATCATTCACATAAATTTCAAACAACAGTAAGTGTATATATGATAGCTTTGATGTCTAAGAGATGTTTAAAGATGATGAAAAGTTTAGTTTTCAAATTTTTAACAAAGAAAATAAAGAAGAAGAAATTTCCCAAATATCATATTCATAATTTTTCAATATCCATGATTATAAAGATGATATTTCATCTCGTTATGATCATAAATGGATTTTTATTTCATATCAGAAGGATATCATTGATGATGATATTATTTATATTATTGTTCCTAAATATTGTCAAATTCTTGCATTTCACGAAAGACATCAACAACTTAAAGAAGTTGTCTTTGGTTGTTTATTGGAGCTCGAATTTATTCAAGTAGATGAGGAGGGTTGTATATATGTTCACAATGATCAAAGAATGTTTTTCATGATTTAGAAGATCCTATAGCTGATTAGATTAAATTTGTGAAAAAAGGAGAGGGAAGATAAATTTAGAAATAGATTTTTAAGGGGAAAATTTGTAGGTTAAACCCAGTCAAAGTGATTACCAAGAAAACTAAAAGTGATTTCCAGTGGGAAAAAGAAGGGAAGGAGATAAGAAATTTGATACTATTGCTGGGAAAAAATGTGAGGAGGAGTTTCTTCATGTTCCAATATATCCTAGACACATAAGAACAAGGTGGTCTATGTATAAGGATGCCCTTCACTTACACTGGCATATGAAGGATCTGATCACTAGAATGGTGCAACAATGGCTTAACTTGTTCATTGATAAGGGATGCAAAGTGTCTAAAGAAATCCTCAATTATGTAAAGGAGAAAGTGAGTCAGGAAAGGAAAACTTTGGGGCAAGAAAATAAATTGAAATAAACTCGATATCCTAGTTATTAAATTTATGTTTTTTCATGCTCATTTCTCATGAACTACTTTGTGTCATTTTTTCAAAGTGTCACCATGTCAAATCTTTCAAGAGTATTTACAAGATATTCACCCTTTTCTCTTAGAATCCTCGTGACTTGATAAGTGGCCAACTTTGGTAGTACATGTTGGGTTGCCAATATTTTGGTATGGTCATATTCTAGCTGTTATCATTTTCTTTTTTTCCCATAGGAAAAAAGTGTAAATTTTATTTCAAGGAGAGAGAAAATTTACATTTTGAAGAATGCATGCAAAACATGCATTTAATCTACCAATCCTCCCATAACTAGGACAACTTGGGAATAAAAAGTCATATAATTAGAGAAAATATGACTCTAAATCCCAATATTGCATACAAACATTGGTTGTAGTGTTATCGAAAAAAAACCTGTCATCCTAAAAAAGTGTTGTTTAAAGTCCCACATAGGGAGGAGACCTCCGAAAAAAGTCAAATGTTACTGAAACTTGTAATAAGTAGATAGCCAAAAAGTGAAATTTATTTCCATACAACACAAAGATAGTATACCGCTATCTGATCTTGCAACTATTGAGAAAGCCAACAAAGAATTTATGACAATGTAAAGAAAAACATTGTGCTAGACTGCAAGCCTCCATGGCCAATTAGATAAATCAAGTATAAGGAACAGGACCACCGGGTCCCAATATATCTATAAACAACCTATGACAGTATTCCAAATGTGAGCCATCCCTTGTTTCCATTATTTTCCACTTCCAAAAATACATGAGAATGCCTTTTTTAGAGAGTTTTTCTGATGCCCTGTTCCTCTCCCTATAAACATGTCAAATAGTGAAATTTCTATAAGAGTCCAAGATAATAAACACCTCTTCAAGTAGTGGAAGAAGCCTTATGTTATGGTAGATTTGAGATTTCCTGATCTAATTTATAACCACCATAGAGTTGCCAAATATTTGTAGATTTGTTATCCCTTTTTCCCTAGCAAAGGTAAGAAGCAGTTTTAAAGCCATCAGTTCTGCATAGTTGTTTGTACTTGGTCTCAGTACCATTTTTATGTGAAAAGAGTGAGAATTCAAGAGGTGAAGGACATCATCCCCTCCACATAATTGTCCATCATTTTGTGAATCCCCATTAAAATAATACCATGGCCGGGAGTGGTCCACTGATTCTGCCTCCACAGACTGCACCAAGGTGGTATATTTTCCTTGTGGGAAGTGAGAAAGTATGTTGAGACTTTGTGAAACAATATGTTCTGGGATGGAATATTTATCGTTGAAAATAGAAGAGTTTCGAGCCAACCAGACTCCCCAATTTATTAGCAGTGGGAGGGCCTTGATATTATGATCATTTGGATCTTGTACCCACAACCTCCAAGCCTCTTCAATGTTTTGTTTGTGCCACCTACAAACCCTTCTTAGAGAAGTTGAACATTTTGTCCAGATTTGACTAACAAAGGGACAATTGAAGAATAGGCTAGGGATATATTCCTCAGCCACCTTATAAAGAGAACACCATCATGGACCTTCCAAAAATATTTTCTCCATTTTGTCCCATGTTGCCACCTTGTTTTTTATTAAACACCATAAGAAGATGTGATCTTGGAGAGAAAATTTTACTTTCCACACCCCTTTCCACCACCAAAAGGGTTCCTATTGGACGATATCAATATTGATTTGAGTGTAACCTTCTTTTGGCGTATAGACCTCATGAGTATTATGTTTCCAGACAAGTTCATCCTCCTTATCTATAATGTGAATGTGCCCTATTTTGAGTACTCTGATAAATTCAGCCGACGTGTCTACAAATTCCTCTTCCAAATCCAGTTGAGTGGAATATTTCCAACCCTGTCCCCAAATTGTGGTTATGTTCATTTCGACAATATGAGCAAAGGTAGAATAGAAAATGATCGTGGAGGATTTCGATCAACTCTTGGGGAAGTAGATGAATTCTTCCACTACCCGTCCAGGTATCTAGTCCTCTTCTGACTCTAGTTCCCTTTCCAACATTCCAGGCCAGTCCCTCCCCCACTATTGAAAATATTTTACAAGGGATTTCCAAATAATAGTGCAGTTGGAGGTCTCCTTTATTGGCCTTCTAATCCATTCTTCCACTGTGTCTGGCCTAATATATTTTTGATTAACCACTTTTGTCTAGAGTCTTTCCTTGGTGATCAACCTCCATCCCACTTTGGTTGCGAGATCCTTTGAAAATAGATGCATATATTTTAATCCACACCCACCCAATAACTTGGGGACTACCAACATCTCCCATTTGACCCAAGGAATTACAAAGTAATCTTTTGAACCCACCCATAAAAATATGAAATAGGTCTTCCTAATCTTCTCCATCCCTCCTCTTGGAACCCAAGCACACTAAATCCAGTACACTGGGATAGCTTCCAAGACTGACTTAACCAGAACCAATCTCCTCGCTCTAGAAATCTAGTGAAAAATCCATGACTTCAATCTCTTTTCTAATTTTTCAACTAACCACGCCCATTCCTCCTTATTATAACTATTTAGTTTAAGTTGGAAACACAGGTACTTCAAGCTATCATCAAAAGGAATAGACTCATATGGAAAATGTTCCATGTAAATACCATTCTCCTCATCATTCATTAAATGAGCGAATAGAGTTGATTTTTGGCCATTTATCTCCATTCCCATAGCATGACCAAAAAGGTCCAATATTGAGCTTAATTTCTCTACATACCACAAAAAAATATCAAAATGTCATCCACAAAAATTAGATGTGTAATCCTTAATGTAGGGGAAATAGAGATGCCTTGGAATTAACCTCTAGATTTAGCTTCACCAATGGCCCTACTAAGTCCTTCCGCCACCAGAAGAAAAAGAAGGGGAGACAAGGGACATCCTTGCTTGAGGCCTCATTCTGCTGAGAAGAAAGGTGAGGTTGCTCCATTAATGAGAACAACAAAGGAGATAGTCGAAATATATCTCATTATCCAATTTATAGAAGGGATTTCAAACCCCAGGTGGGTTAGGAGAAACCGTAAGTAGAGCCAGTTGACTCTATCATAGGATTTTGAGAGATCAATATTGATTATTTCCCCTTCTGAATTCCAATATTTTATACTATGTAAGGCCTTTTGCGCCACTCCTATGGATTCATGGATTTGTGTGCCTTCCAAAAATCCAAATTGTTCCTATGAAACAGAATTGGATAGGAAGGGTTTTAGTCTTATGTTGATGATCTTAGACACCACCTTGTAGATGTTGTTGCATAAAGAGATAGGCTTCAATTCATCCAAGGATTGTGGGTCATCCTTTTTTTGGATGAGAGAGATGAAAGTGGCATTTAACGGGGGATGAATGTATCCATTGATTCGAGACTCCTCTACCACCCTGAGAATGCCTTCCCAATAATGTCATAAATCCCCACAAAGTAATCCATTAACCACCCATTCGGTCCCGCGATCTTATCCTTTTGGAAACTATGGAGAACCTCTTTGAGATCTTCTTTATTGAACTCTTCCATGAGCACCCTATTATCTTCCTCTTCCACAAACCTAGGAAAAAAAGGGTCATTTGAATGATGGTGTCTATAGTGACCCTCCTATCAAATTTGAATAAGTTTTTGAAATGATAGGAACCCAGGTCTGTCGAATCCTCAAAATAGAAATGCGGCCTACCAGTGGATTCATTAAGGCTCCAAATGGTGTTTGCAATTTTTCTCCATTTAGCATAATCCTGAAAGAATTTTTTGTTTTCATCCCCTCTTTGTTACTGCAAAGCTCTACTCTTTAACCTCCATTCTGCTTCTTTTGCTTCCAGGAGTTACCTTCTCTTATTTTCTAGAACCAAAATATCCTCCTTCTCTTTAGGAGAGGAAAATCCTCCACCCTCCGAGTCATATAAGGACTGAATGCCAGCTTATGTGTTTGTTATCTCATGCTCATCCTGTTATTTCTTCTTTCATTCCCACTCAACAATATCCTTTTTCAGATTTTTTAGGTTCCTTGCAAACTGTACAACTGCCCCGTCTTCCTAATGTATGGGAGTCCATATCTCCTTTAAAGGGCTAGGAACTCCTCCCCTTTTAGCCAAGATGAATTAAATTTGAAAGGTCTAACCGGTTTCTTTGATCTTCCTTCTACCTCCAAAAAAATTAGATGATGATCTGATTCTCCTCCTGTTACCACCCATTGTCTAAATAAAACAGGGGACTCAACTAGATTTTTTTATATTAGAAATTGGTCTAGTCTTTTGGCAATGTAATCTTCCCCTATCCTCTTGTTTCTCCAAGTTAGACTTAACTTTATGGGGGAAATGTCTAAAAGTACCAATTCTCCCAATTTATGACTGAAGTAGTCTATTAGAGAATCTAGGAGTGTTCTTTGACGCCAAGATTTAGTTGTTCCCAGAGAGAAGTTGAGGTCTCCCCCTAAAATGAGATCCTATTTTTTTAAGAAGGACTTGTTTGGAAGGTTATCCCAGAATTGGATTCTCTCTTGAGTAGGGACATAAACATTGAGGATCATGAAGCGCCTACCCAAGTACTCCACACAAAATGACATACCAATTCCAGAATCAAAACCCAAAGAATTTATAACCTTTACAAAACGGATACGCTAACCAATGTAGTAGGAAATTCCAAACCAAGGAAATTCCATCCTTTAAATAATGTCTCTAGAAGAGGCATGACCAATTTTGCATCACCCAAAGTCTACTGAAGAAACAAGATATCCGGTTGGGTTGTCTCCACTAGACTATGGAGGGAAATTTTCTTCGATGGGCTCACCACACCCCTATAGTTAAAAGAGGAAAATTTCATTTTGGAACCCCATCCGGGGTTTGGCATGCTCTAAGGTCCCTAGTGATGGAAAGTTGTCAACCAATATTTTTATTTTTATAGATAAGATCTTCTCCCCTACTCTTTTGTTATGGGGATTTTCCCTTATGACTTTGGGCCATGTCACAATAGAGATTGACCAAGGGAAACTTGACAGAACCCTAACCCACACACAGAAGACTTGTAGTGAAATAACTAATTTAATCGGATAAGGAATAAATCTTCTCACCTTGTATCCTTACAGTTGGTGTTGTTCCCTACTCTCGACCATGGTATTGCTCTTGACTCTTTCTCGAACTAACTTCCAAGAGAAGATCAAGAAAGTGTTGTAATAAGGAAGTTATAGCATAAAATCATACAAGTAACTCATAGATAGATTAAAATATGAATAATGGTTAGACATACATAAACACAATGAATCAATACTACACAAGTATGGGGAAAAGAGAACTCTTTATTATCAACAGTAAAAGAAGTAGTTACGACCTGACTCCAACTATTGGCACTAACTCAAAGCCAATCGCCCAAGTTCCTCCAAAATGTCCTTCAAGCATCACTCAGCATGATTTCCCTTCCTTGGATGGCCCAGTAAGGATAGGAACACACCTTGTGACCATATACTGAAAAAAAAAGGAAAGATGGAACAAGGGTTCAAGGTTACAAGGATGTTACTCAAAGGATAGAAAGGGATAGGGAGACTTGCAATTTCTTCAGCATAAATTTAAACCTAGGTTGTCCTCCTCATTCATGCCCCCAAAGGTGGTGTTGTGCCTCTTTTGTCACCTTAGTGGGAAAAATAGAGGTGCTTGCAAGCTTAGTTGGGTTTGCTAAGCAGGACAACTGCAAGGAAAAGAGTTAGAAAAAGAATATAAAAGAACAACTAAGAATTAAACTAAGAAATAAAACAACAACTAAATTCATGAACATAGGGACATAAGGACAAAAGAAACAATTAGACCCATGTCACCAATGATAAGGTTTATATTAGTGAAAGAAAACACCGAAAATAAAGAGGACTATGAGTCCCTTCTTCCTCCAAGGGAGGGCTCTTGGACCCCCACAAATAAGCTCTTCTTACAACTTTGAAAATGAAAATCAAAATGGTGAAAGAATTCCTTGCTAATCCACTCAAGGGGTGAGATGGATTGCCCAATGCAATGATGTTAATACACTCTTGACAAGAATAGAGGATTCCTCAAGAGAATAGTGGCAGCATAAATTTTCTATGAAATTCCTTGAAAAATGAAGTGTATCCATGGCCTTTTTATAGCATTCCTTTGAGGTATTGTCCAACTAGTTTGTAGTGTGTAAAGAGGCTAATTAGGGAATTTCTAGGTCTTTGACCAGCCACCCAATCAAATCCAGTTCAGATTTGAGTGTCAAATCAACTTGGAATCTGAACCAGAAGTGGGTGGGAGGCCAACCACTCTCATAAATGCGTCGTTTCTCAAGTGCGTGGATTTTTGCGACAACAGTCGCGCATTGTGTGCATGTGCACGATTCTTGTGTTTTTGTTTTGCGCATGTGCATGTGCGCCCTGTGTCTTCATAGCGCCCTTTAATTTTTGCACTAGTTTTATAGCTTTTGACCCTTTGGAAATTCTTTTGTGATATTTTTGGTCCATGGGTGACCTCATAACTATTTGACGATGTTGAATTATTGTAACCATTTGAGAACAAAATTTCAATGATAACAGATGCCCCCTGATGGATGAGGTTAGGAGCATACGTATAGCTGAAATCCATCAATGTTTCTTCTACTGAGAGTGTTGTTGTAAGAGAGAGCGATAGTGGGATTGTCAATAGTTACCCGTTGGAGGGAGAAGGGAACCTGTAGAACCCAACCTTCCATAAGGTGTGTAAAAATAAACTATGTACAAACAAGGCGGGCATGCCCCATGCTCACGTCATGTAACTCAAAAGAGGAATAATGTGTTGATGTAGACAACTGCAGTGCCCTTGGGGGCAGTCATGATAAAGGCAGAAGATAATTTTGCAGAGGAACATACTCTGAACGGTAGGCAGTGACGTCTGTAAGAAATGTCATGGATGTTGTAGGCATTGATAGCCCAACCCAGTTCAGAGGTCTTTGACAAATATAAGAAATAACTGCAATAGTCGTAAAGTAAGACCCACCGTAGCATGAGAAAGTGTTGAAGTCGAATGTTACGGGGGTCAACGATAGCAGGGAACAATTGTGGTTCTCCCTGTTCCGTCTGAGATCTCTCATTGGATAGGTAATGAGAATCAAGATACTATCTCCCTTCTGGAAAACTGTGTTGATGTCGACAAAAGGGGGACGTGACTTTCAGAAGCAAAGGGCTTCGTGAAATCTACTAGGTGAGGTTAGGAACTGGAGGAGGTACATGGTCGAAGTCAAGATGTATGGAGACTCAAGACTTCCCTTGGTTGGGGGTATATGCGAAGTATAAGTGGACGCAACCGTTCAACTAAGTCAAGTGTCAGGGGGACAACAAGACGTGGGATAAGTTGTGCCAAAGGTGGGACAAAGTGAACAAAATCAGAGGGCAGAGGTAAGTGACCTATGGGATACTCAGAGGATATGGATGATGTCAACAAGGGTAGATGATAAGGAGTGCCCCAACCAAGGGCGAAATGGGTTGCATTTGTCAAAAAGGGAAGAAGGTCGCCAAAGGTGACGACAAAAAGGTAATGCAAATGTTTTTTTTTGTTTGTTAATTTGTGCAGGACCTGCGATTAACCTGTGGCTTGAGAAACCGCGACTCAGGGGCATCTAAGCCGTCAAAATCACCCGGGGATCGCACCCGGC
>JZKD02S1861574.1:1355224-1367481 GCA_000966675.3 Picea glauca | reverse complement strand
CCCTTAACATGGTTGGATTTTTTGTCCCCGCAGGTTTCGAACCGGTGACTTTAACATCACGGAGTGGCTTAACAACACACTCCGTCACCGACTGTCCTACACCTCGGGGACAAGGTAATGCAAATGTTGGAAACAAAGGCGTTTGTACAATAAATAAAGAATAATGTGGGATGAGTGTACAAATACAGAAACGGGTGCCCCAATGTAATATGGTTGGCCTGGGTAGGGCACAATTTTCTTGGAGAACTGGTGGAGGGTGGGGGCTCCATGGGTGGGTTTTTTTATGAGGTAGGTGAAATGAAGGGAAATTTGCAGATGGGCAAACTAAGTGTCGATGAAATGGAGGGTTCATGATACTGCCGAGGTGCAGTCAAAAATAGAACCTTGAAGAGATAATCTGGGAGTCTGATGGGAAAGCTAGCAAAATGAGGAGAATGAGTATGTGGCTGATTCGCGACATAATGTAAGACGATCGAGACTCCCATCCCTAAAGGGTTGAAAAGCATCATGAGTGTCAATGTGAAAAAGGGTGCTATGAATGGGACAACTAATGTGGGGGAGAGCGCTACCGGGTGACAGTACCAGAGATGAAACTGGAGGTGTTGGTACTGCAGAGCCGGAGATGGGGATCCTAGAGGTAAATGTCAGAGGGTGTGACTGGAGATGCAAGTGAGATTCAGAGGGAATGATTACATGCCAGTGTTGATTATATACCTCAAGGGGTGGCGTTGATGTATGATGACCAAATACCTACACACATGAAAACCAAATACCCGACGTGAACAATATCTGAAGAGAATCGAATCATACAAGCATTTATTTTATATCTTTGAACATGAGCAGGCATACCTGGACGGGGTATGAAAAAATGGCACCTCGGGGGCTAAGGATCAAAAGTAGCCTAGGAACTGTTGTGATGTAGATGACGAGATGTTGATCCTGTGGCTGAAGACAGATCAAAGAACGGACACCCGGAGCTCTCGGAATGGTGTTGGGAAGTTTGGCAGAAAGGCGTATATATAGTTATAGGGCCCACATTTGCACCTCATTTGTACTTGCTGCCAGAGTGACTGGACAAGAGGTATTCAGAGGAGATTGGGAGATTCCGTGAGAATGAGGCAATCGATCCAGGATTAGCGAGTGTCGGGTTAGTAGTCTGATCATCCTGCATAGAATTAGGTTTTCCATTTTTTGGGCAGGGGTTGTACGGAGGGCCGTACAGGGGGTTTTTAGGGATGTGGGCCCCCAAGTGCGCAGGCGATCCGGAAATATGTGTGCACAAGTGCGCACCTATCGTCTGGATAGCCGTGCATGGGGGTGCCCATAAGGGGGACTAAGGTGCGCATTATGTGCACGCCTGTTGGCTAAACAGTCGCGCATGTGTGTGCGGCTGTGTAGTGGACAGGCGTGCTTTGATGCGTGCCTGTGTTCTTGACAGGGGCGCATGGAGGCGCCCCTATAGGGTGAGCAGGTGTGCCTATGAGATGGACAGGCACGCATGAGAGAGCGCCTGTGGAGTGAACAGGTGTGCATATGTCCACGCCTGTGGGGTGAACAGGTGCGCATGTGTGCGTGCCTATGGGTTAAATAGTCGCACCTTGGGGGCAAGGTCGGCGGGTGTAAAACTTACCTTATAATGTTTGTGATGGTCAAGGTGGCTGACCTGGGATTGTTTTTTGTGGCTGCAGGCAATCATTGTGCATGACGCCAGTTGGTTGGAGAGAGAGCGATTGGTTTGAGTTGAGGGATGTCGTGGAAATTGAGGATCCGGGGGTACGTGCTACTTTGGCAGCCTGTGGGCTATTGAATTTCTTTAAGTGCCTGTTGATACGGGCGTAGGAGTATCTCCTGCAGTTCCTTATCCGGACGTGGAGTCCGGACCTGCATTGTTTCATGGTGCGGGGAGAGAAGATTGCCTTCACTGCAGTGGAGGACATATATTTTTTGACCAGGCTCCCATTTCGGGGAATGCCCCTATCGACGGAGCCAGTGTTACCTAGGGATGTGGCACTAGTGACAGTGGGCTGGAGGTTCTGTTCGAGGGTGAATTTTATGTCGGGCTCCATTGTGAGCATCGGGGCGATGGATTCTCTAGCGCATCGCTATATAACAGCGATGATTGTGAGAGTGTATGGGTCTCTTGTGACTCATCGGATCAGTGGTGGTCAACTAAGTTTGATGGAGAGGGTACTGGCCGGTGAGCACTTCGCCTGGGGGCTTACGCTGCATGCCAGGATGGTAGGGCAGCTAGACCATTGTCGGTCCACTGATACAGGAGAGTTTTCCTTTGGGTCCATCCTAGTGGCCTGGTTTTTGGAGAGGGTGTCGATGTTGCGCCCTAGGATTTTATTGGGCGCTCATGGGGCGCGAGAGCCACGACTGAGGCAGTGGTCGACTATTTTTCTTCGCTACAGTGGTGGTGAGGGCGGCCACTTCTTTACGACTGAGGCGGCACAGGTGTGGCGGCAGATGCCGCAGGTGATATTGCATTTCCCATATGTTGGTGTTGACTTCCGGGATGATCTAGACATGGTGTTACCTCCAGGGGAGGTTTTTTATCATTGAGGTATGTTGATGAATTTGATATATATTGTTCTTTTTTGAGATAGAATGACATGTGTATTTGGTATAGATGTTGATATTATATGTTGTTTATTTGTATGTGCAGATGTGGCACCTTGCGGGATCGAGGTTGAGTTGTTGAGGGTGTCGGCTCGCCAGGAGCCGGGGAGAGGGCCACGGGTAGGAGAGAGACACCCGCGTGAGGACGCCGAGGTGTGACCAGCTAAGCCTGAGAGAGTAGCGAGGAGACTCTAGTTTGATGACCCAGGTGTCGGGCCATCACATGCTCCTCGGGCAGATGCCGGAGTTGATTTTGAGGATATACGTTGTCGCCTGGAGTTGGTTCTACAGGGCGTGCCTGAGGGAATGTGGCCGCGTATCCAGGATGAGGGCATCCTGGAGTAGTGTGTGGGGATTCCACCGTCATGGCGGGTCGTGGTACGACAAGTAGTAGTAGCAGGTGTTGTTATGACTGGACGATTACCTCCCAGTCAGGAGGGACCAGTAGTGGGTGGGGGGCCACCGTCTAAGGGAGGGGTAGGAGATGGTGCTCTAGAGGCACCGTGAGTGGTGCTCTATGTATTTTTGTATTTTTGTATATAGGCTGGTGAGGCCATTTTGTACCGAGGTGATTCATTGGCCTACGGATACTTGTATTTTTGTATGTAAACATTTGGATGGCACTGTGGACCGACTTATATATACATGAGTATACATTTTGAGATCTATTTGATGGTTACATGTGTTTTTTAATGTTTGATGATGTCTAATCTATATAGATGGTGTGACAGGTTTTTGATATGTTTATGTATGTGTAGAGGTATCTTGATGTGATATATGCCAGTCTAAAACAATGTTAGCCAAGTTATCTGTAATTTGATTCAATTGTCTTGGAATATGTGTAAAGGTAATGAAATCAAAATGTTGAGATAAAAGTCTAACCTGCAGATATTTGCGAAAGAGGCAAGGATCGCAGACGTGGTACACATTATTGAGCTGGAGAACAACTAGTTGAGAGTCGAGAAAGATGCTAAGGTGACGAATACGATGATGTTGGGTATCGGCGAGGAGGCCAATGACGACAGTGTATTCAACTTGGTTGTTGGTGGCTGATCCCAAACATATGTCGCTCAAATAGAGCATTTCATGTGAGGGGGTATAGAGGGCCCAAGCTGTCGAAGCGAGATTTTGTGTCCAATGACTGGCGCCGTCGACATAACCAATGTGGTAGGCCGGTGGAGGACGCATCTATCAATAGCACAAATGATAGTTTAGACGTGAGGGATGGAAAAATGATTAAAAACACTATAAAATAAATAACCTAAAGTAGAATGACTACACTTAGGCATAAAATTTCTTTAAGTATAACCCGTTGACGGGTTCTTTGAGAGAGAGGCCTTCGGGAGAGGCCAGGATGTATGCACCTTTGGTAAGACAATGTTGGATAATGTATGGGACATGCCATAGTGACTCAAATTTGCCATGACCAAAGGTATCGTGAGCAATATCATAATCAAGGACGAGGTCGCCTTCGTGAAATGAGCGAAGGTTGACATGTCGATCAAAGGTGGCCTTTGATCATTTTTTAGCTGCCTCATTGTTCTGTAATGAAGATCGACAATCTTCATCCAAGGACTCTAAGTTCAGCAAGCGCTGCTCCATTAGAGAAGTGTCGAGTAATAGCTCAATTGCGGTGCGTAAGGTGGGAATTTCATACTCGATGGGCAGAGTGGCCTCAACCCCATGGACTAGATGAAATGGTGTGAAACCAGTGGTTGTTTTCACAGTTGTACGGTAAGCCCATAGCGCAGAAAATAACATATGATGCCAATTGGTCTTATGTTTATTAACTGTGCGCTGTAACATGGTCTTGAGGACCTTGTTAACTGCTTCGAATTGTCCGTTAGACTGAGGATAATATGGTGAGGCAAACTTGTGGGAGAATCCTAACCGAGATGAGAGTTCGACGAAAATCTCATTCTTGAAGTGTTTCCTATGATCGGAAACTAGTTGGAGTGGTACTCCAAAGCAGGATATGATGTGGTTAAAGAAAAAACACGCTGCAGTGTCAGCGGTATTGTTGAAGGTGGGCATAGATTCCACCCATTTTGTGAAGTAATCGACTGCGACAACAATGTATTTATGACCATTGCTGGAGGGGGGATTACAAGTCATGAAGTCGATGCCCCATTTACAAAAAGGGCTAGCAGTGATGACTGGATGAAGAAGAGAAGATGGTGCTTGGGCTTTGTTGGCGTAAAGATGACACTTCTCGCACCGTTTCACGGCATGAATGCAATCATGAAACAAGGTAGGTAAAAAGTAACCTGCTTAGATGATCTTCTGAGCAGTGGATATTCCTGAAATATGGCCCCCGCATGCACCACTATGGCAGTCGTTCAAGACTCTATCAGCCTTGTCAATGGTCAGGCATCGATGAAGAATGGTGTCGACTCCTCGCCGGTGTAAGATGTCTCCGACGAGGAGGTAGCGGGGGGTTTGGTGGAAAATATGACAATGATCATCTCGGGAAAGGTGGTTACCAAAATTTTGAGTTCGGAGGTAGACGAGGAGGTTGTCGTACCAAGGATCATCCGAAGTAATGTAAATGAGGTGTTCGTCGGGAAAGTTGGTATTGACGGGGGGCACTAGTTGTGTCAGAGGGGAAGGCCGTGACAAGTTCAGCGAGGACAAGGGATTTCTTTCTCTTGGGTTTTGAGAATTCAAGATTGTACTCCTGAAGGATGACAATCCATTGGGAAAATTTTCCATTAATTTGTCGACGACTAAGAAAGTATTGCATAGGGTTGGAATCTGCTACAACCTTAGTTGTGCAAAGCAAAATGTAATGACACGGTTTCTGGACTGCGAGGATGACTGCAAGGGCTAGTTTCTCTTCGTGTTTATACTTCAAGGGTGGCCCTGAGAGGTTTTTACTAATGTAATAAATGACATGCTCATGATTGTCATCACCGATTTGAATGAGAACTCCTACTACTGATACGGCTGAGGATGATATGTAGAGGATATAGTCGCAATTGTAGTCGGGTGCACTAATTAAAGGAGCGTTGGAGAGCGCCATTTTAAGATCGTCAAATGACTTTTGGGCATGTTCATCCCAGTAAAATGGGATGTCGTGGCATAGTAAGCGAAGGAAACCGTGTGCGCGAATGGCGTAGTCTGGGACAAATCATCGTAGAAAGTTAGCCTTTCCTTGTAGGCTCTGGAGTTTACGTAAATTCTGGGGAGGTGGAGTTTCGGTGATATCTTGGACTTTGAGGGGGTCCATGGTAATACCGTTTTGGGAAATGATGAATCCAAGGAGGCACCCCGTGGTGATGCAGAATACGCACTTGAGGGGATTCAAGCAGATGTTGTACTGATGGCACCGTTGGAAGATGATTCATAAATCATCAAGATGTTGGGTGAATTTCTTGGATCGAGCTGTGAGGTCGTCCAAGTATGCGAGGATGATATGAGCCAGATCGTGAAAAATGTATGTCATAGCCCATTGGAAAGTTGTGGTAGCATTCTTTAAGCCAAAAGGCATGACACGATATGCAAAAGTACCCCAAGGGGTAGTGAATGCGGTTTTTTAATGATCAGTTGGGTGAATTTGGATTTGATTATAACCAGAGAAACCGTCCATCAAGGATAGAGCCTCGTGGCCTACGCAATCACCGATAATTTGATCAATGAAAGGCATTGGAAAGTTGTCTTTGGGACATGCGTGATTGAGATCACAAAATTCTATGCAGACGTGGATAGTGCCCTATTTTTTATTAACGGGTACAGGGTTGGAAACCCATGAGGTGTAGGCGATGGGGTAGATGAACCCAACCATGCGTAATTTTTCAATCTCGTCTTTGATGGCCGCTACTTTGGATGGGTGTAGTAGTCGTTGTTTTCGACGAACGGGTGTAATGTCGGGCTAGGTGTCGATGCGATGTTCGACGATAGAGGGATTAAGGCCAGGCATTTCTGTGTATGACCAGGCAAAAATATCCCAATATTCCTGGAAGAGGGATTTATAGGCGATGATTTCTTGAGGAGTGAAAGTGGCTCCAATAGTGATTTCCTCGACGATGTCATTTTTGATGGAAATGTCGATTTTGATGGTCGGGGAAATGTTGGCCATGTTGCCTTCTTCAAAAGAATCAAGGGCAGGAATAGGGTTGTTGAACCAGTCGATATGCCTTGATGGGATAAACTCCTTGGTTTAGACCGCGTATATGGGGTGTTGGTTAGGAGGCATGGAGGCTTCTTGCAGAAATAAGAGCGCTCGGTGGTGTAGCGCATCCCATGGGTAGTCGGGGGTGTTTAACTCTTCAATTATTTCCTCGTCACAGTGGAATTGGCGGGAATACAAGGGGTCGTGAAGAGTGATATCGGTGACTGTTGTCATGTGGCTGCCCCCTGGTGATGAAGAAGAAGGGGGAACGTCGCAATGGAATTGCAATGGTTCACTCGACATAAACCAAATATCGAAATACTGAGGAGTACCCGTGGTAGTTGGATGTAAAATTTCCGTAGGGAAATGAGCGGGAGAATTGGAGAGATTTGGGGGTGAATCCTCGAATAAGTCATCCACGAACCACAAAGGCATTGGGAAGGCCTCGGTTTTAGGAGAAATGAGATGAAGAATATCTAGTGATGAGGTAAGGTCAACCATCGATTCTATGTGTCGTTGAAGCAGGGTCAATTGGCGTTGCCTGTATTCAATGATCATAGGACACTGGTATGTAAAATGATCTAAGGATTCACATAGAGAGCAAGGGAATCTCATACGTTCATTGATTGAAGTTGTGACATAATGGATGTCAATGATTTTTGGTAGGGATGACGTAGTTGGACTGGGTTCGCTCTGGAAGCTTTGGCGTACTGCGACTAATGTCTGTTGAAAGCGTGGTAGTGCTGGGAAATGGTGTGTATAATGGCCATATTCTGAACATATAGCGCAAGGGAATTTGGTTCATATCCCTTTACTACTTGAGTGAGGGGCGGTAATGACAGTACTTGCTACGGTGGCGAGTGTTGATGGAGTTTGGTTGAGTGGAATCAAGTTCCGTAACTCCAATAGAGATGGGCAGTTGTTGGTTTGGTGTCCATCTTTCTCACATAGCACGCAAGGGGGTTGGATGCGGTGGGGAAGCGGAGTTGTGGGCTCCTTCTTCTTTCTTATGCCCCTAGCTGTGGCAGGGAGAGTAGTGAGTAGGGGTGGAGAGGGCATGGTGGGAGTGAGTATGGGAATCGTCATTGGGATTCCTTCCATTTGGGGTGGAAGGGATTGTCGAGGGACCATCTCTGGCGGATGTAAATACCAAACTGGAATTGCTAACACCATATTAGGGAGGGTAAGTGTTGCGGCTACTTGGAAAGCTTCGACGCTAGGTGGAGGGTAAAAGAAGGGGATTTGAGTAATGGCTTGGGGAACTGTCTCCCAAACTAGGATATGTCCTTGGGGAGGGGTGAAATCGTGGACTGGTGGGGTCGATGAGTTCGCAGGAGGCTCGTGAGGGGGGAGCTCTGCGACTAGTGGGACGTCAGATATGATAGAAACCTCCCTAGGAGGAAGGGTATCCTCTATGTCAGTTCTTTTAGATGATACGATGCATACTTGATTGGAAGGATGAAGGAGCAGTGGTGTTCCATGGTAAGTTCCTAATAATGATGGATCTTTGAAAATCCCGAGACCCATTTCGATGAGTGGGTATGCGTCATGACTCGTGTGGATGAGAGGGAGAATGTTATCAATGTCGACCGACGGGTTAGGCTCGTAATGTGAGACTTGGTCAATGGTAATGATCTTCCCATTGTGGGGGAACATCATTGTTCGAAAGATGGAAGAGGCAACTACCTTCATAGTGTACATGTAGCTACGATCGAACAAGATATTATAATCGAGTGGGGCATCGATAACTTCAATGTCGATGAGAATAGTCTTTCCCATGAGTTCTACTGGGACATTTTGGAAGAGCCCTTCAGGAGATGATGGTCGTCCATCATAAGCTCGTAAGGTAATGGCAGAGGGTATGAGTTCAAGGGAACCAAGTTTCTGCCATACAGATTTGGACATAATGCATGTAGATGCACCTTCATCAATGATACACCAATGAATTGTAATGTTTCGTATTTTCACTGGGATTTGAAAAGCGATCAAAGTAGGAAAGCGAGGTTCTCTGCTGTCGAGATCAAATGCAATGAGTCGAGTATCTGCGGGGTCGACTGCCCCCAAGGCAGAAAGTAATAATTTTCACTGAGTGGGACAAGTTTGAAGGACTTCTAAGACTGACATGGTAGCCGGGGATTGTGCTAAGTCATCAACCAAACTGTAATTATGAGCTGCCCTAGCCTATGGGTTGTGGACATTCCTGCACAATGGGATGCGAGGGATGCGAAGAGGTGGTTCTTTGTTAGGGCGAGGGGTCACCAACGGGGGTCCCGTTGGTGCGAGAATTGTTTCTGGAGGAATGGGAGGAGACTCAGCGGGTGCATGATACTGACGATTACGTGTTTGCTGTAGGATTTCTTCCTCACTGGTGAGGAGGATTGTGCGATCTACTCGATTGTTTGGATTGAGGTATTGTCCCACCTGAGGTGGGGTAGGTTGCGTGTCCTTTTGGGTTTTTATCACCCCTTGGTGTGGAATAGGATTCTGTAGCACGACAGGGGGGGTTGTTGCATGTATTTTTGTCGGGCCTGCTGAGGGGCAGGCGGTGCTGGAGGATGGGGTAGACTGCTTGAGTCTTTCAACCATTTGAAATCATCAATTTGGGGGAAATGATGAGTATAATGACTGAACTCAACATAAAGGGCACAAGGGAAGTTGGTTTTAACATTATTGTTATTTCTCCCTTGATGCCTATCGTTATTACCCCCCTGGGGGTTCTGATTTCCTTGGTTCTGGTTGCCCCCAGTAGGTTGGTTCTGCTGGGGTTGATTCTTGCCTTGACCTGGGTTGTTGTTGTTCCTACTTCTTCCTTTCTTTTTGGCATTATTCAACAGGTGGGTCGGATTTTCCATATTCATTCGTTCAAAGTTTTGATATTGCTGAACGGGAGAGGGTTGAAAAAATTCACCCCAGCGTGAGGATGTGGGGGAGCCATGGGTTGTGGGGGACCAGAAAATGGAAAATATAGATTCTGTGGGGATAACGATCCGTAAGGTACATAGGAAGGTGTGGCGCTTTCGCTAGTACCATAAGCTGAGGTAGAGTGGGTACCAAAACTTGTTTGAATAGGTGGGTGTATGGGGGGTGCTGGCAGTGTCCCACTAATGGGTGGAGGCATAGCAACAGGGTATGGTTGTTGATAAGGGGGTGGGGGGTAATAAGAGGTGCCCCCATATGCCGGCGGATATTGAGGTGTTCCATACATTGGTGGTTGTTGGGGTTGTGGACCGTGGTGAGTGGTATCACCAATCAGTATGTCTGCTGAGTGAGACATCCTAGGTTTGTCTTGGCCAAACGACACAGGTTTTGGGAGATCAAGGAGTACAATGTATAAGTACCCTGACTATGAATAGATGAGGTCATATTTTTTAGCCTTAGTGATGGCTTCTTCTTTTGATTGAGGGAAGGTGGAAGCTACATCCTTACTGAGGAGAGAGACAAGTGATCTAAGAAACCAGTCAAGACACTGTTGTTTGGTGGTTTCTTCTTTGCACAAACTACATCACCTACATCACTTGTGAATGTGATCAGTGATATGTGTGGCTGAGGTTTGTTTGAAATTAGAGAGTAGTTCTAGACCATTGTCATGGCGTATTGGTAATTGAAAGAAGGTCAAAAATGCTTTGGCCAAGAACTCGAAAGTCGCATGGGACCCTGATTTTTAATCTACATACCATTTGGCTGATGGTCCAGTGAGTGTGCATTGAAATAATCATAGTCTGATGGAATCATCCATAATTTTGTTGGAAGAGCACCATAGGTGGAAAGTCATGACATGGTTGGTAGGGTCATCTCCTGCCTTTCCTTCAAACTTGGGGATGTTTGAATGTAGTTTGGTGTACATTGCAGGCCATGTGGGGTCATGCAATATAGAATCATTGGTGAGTTTGCTTAGATCTAGTATGTTAAGAGAGGCCAAATATGGCATCTGCAGTGAGGGGGCAGGATTAGCTCCAGCCATGGTGTAAATGTGTTGTGAACCTGACCCTGGAGGGGGGCTAGGTGGGTTGGTACTTCCCCCTTGAGAGGAAGTTGGTTCTTTACTTCCGTGTAAAGGAGAGCAAGTGGACTGAGGGACTTGGGAAGTGGACCCAAGTAATGTGGAACCAAGCAAAGATGATCCTAAGACAGTAGCACTCACATGAGTGTGTGAATGTAGTGTCGATGAGGTGGCAAGACTAGGAACTCCCCCTAAAATAGGAGGGAGGTTTGGTAAGCATCTGGAACAATGGGGGTTCTGTGGGTCGCCTATGATGTCTGACTCGCTGAGTGGATGTGTGTGAAATGTGATGAGAGAAAGTAAACAAGAACCTTTGTTGCAAATTTTGAACTTTACACAATATATATATCCAAATCAAAATATAATCAGAAGTGCATCATACATAAAGTGGTTTGAAAAAGAAGCATACATGTGGATAAGTGGGTTTTGTCTGCATGGGGAATCAAAGAAAACAAATGCTCATGTCCTAAAATACGTAATGTCCTTCCTCTCAAATAGCACTGGACCTTCCAATAGTACTCAACAGTGGGGTCTGAAGTCACCAGAAGAGAAACTAATAAAGGATGAAATAATCAGTTATAATGAGGGGTAAAGGGGGCATATCCCGAAAGAGCTGGTGATATTTCCCAATAGCCACACAAAATCCGATCAAGGTGCAATTGCAGCCCACAATTGCCACCTAGGTAGATGTCCTAAAATTTGGTCACTATGTACCTCGGTCAAAGTGCGACATTTAGATTTTCGGCCTAAGAAATGGGTCACGGGCTGGATCCCGTCCAAGAGGTGGGTGCCTCAAGGGGCAATGCATAGAACAGCCAGACCTCAGCCTTCAACCCTTCACGGGTATCTCCCTGCCTTATGGTGTTATGAACACTTGACTTGGAGGATTTTCAGTTCCCTATTTGACAACTTCTATGGTTTTGACAATGTGAGAACCAGATAACAGGGAGTTATTTGTATGCCTATCCCCAAAATCCTACCTAGATTAAAAAATTTCTTTTGGCACCTCTTGTGGAGGAAAACTTAGTGATTTTTTCAAAAAACTTTAGATGTAGTTGTTTGAGAGATTGGGGGTGTGAACCAACCTCATTGAAATTAAATGGGAGTGGATAGTTTCGTCAAGAAAAGGGTGGGGTGTTTCGGAATCCCTTTGGAGGAAACTTACTTTGACCTCCATGTTTCAAGAAGAAACTATGTGAGTGATAAGTGACTTTTGTATGTGAATGAGTGAAAGTGTGCCAATTTTTTAATGAATTAGGTGTCACCTTGTTGCATGTGGACTTCGCTTGGTCCTTACAAGTGTTGATTACCTAATTAACTAAGTGTCTTTGGTACAACCTTGTGTAATTCAAAAGTCCCTAGGAAGCTAGCATGTGGACATGTGGGTCTGTTACTATTCCTTTAACTCCCTATTGTGATTTAATCTAAGAAAAGCTTTGAAACTATCCTATATTGTGATCATGTGGGCATGTGTGGGCCCGTTACAAAACCTTTAAACTTCCCTAGTGATTTGATCTAAGAAAG
>JZKD02S1861574.1:1325667-1338544 GCA_000966675.3 Picea glauca | reverse complement strand
TGATTGGGAGATTTGTTATAGTGAAAATCAAGCTAGCTAAGGTGATTTATCGAGCCATAAAGGAGGAAATATCAATAGGTAATATTTCCATATTTCACATGCAGAGAGAGCTCAATTTTGAAGCCTATCTATGGGCCAAAAAATCCCTTGCATTAACCTTAGGTGAATATGTTCAAAATGGGGTCACTCAATATGAAACATCCTCTAAGGTTGGATTTGTTATAGAATAATCAAAATTTACTACCCACATGGATTAGCAACATTCATATCAACTCAATTGCATCGGGAAGAGATAATCGAGGACAACACCTAACCCCTCTCGCATGTGAGATTTAACCTTGACACTATGTATTGAATGACTTAGCATGAAGTTGAGACGACACTATGGGATAGTAGAATATAGGTGGAAGAGAATTGGGAACATTTGCGATTAATGTTTTTTATGTTTTAGGCCTCTAGGTAATTGAATTTGGGTGGATTGTCTAAGATCCTAATTATATCATGCCAATTGTAACAAACTCTATTCAGATAACAAGGAAGACTATTGTTTTGGCTCCTATATCACGTGTTTGCTACCCTAATTCTCTAGTTTACTAGAATTTCAATACTAACAAAGAAAAAGTGGAAGATCCTCCAAGGTAATCAACTCGGTTATTTGGTTATTCTCTCTGGCAATAGACTTGAATTTCTCTATGTTATTTTATTGTAGGAAATCATTTGCAATGTAAAGAGTGAGGACATTTTGGTTAAGGAGATTAACTCTGTCAATATATGGATTCATGTGGTGTCTATATCCTCCTTGTTCCCTCTCTTAGGTTGAGGTCTTTTTGTTGGTCTTTGGCTCTTCCTAGCTTGGTTTGTAGGATCTAGGATGCAAATCTTGGTTGAATTTCCTTGTGTTATTTGTTTCTAAATAGTCATATGTAGTGTCAATTGTAAGGAAGTTCTTGTTAAGGGGATCAATTATGTTGATTCAATTTGTGTGGTGTCTATAACATATTTCTTCATCTTCTTGGGTCGAATTCTTCATGCAGGTCTTGTATTTCTTTACCTAGCTTGGTTTGTAGGATTCAGGATTCAGAGTGTAGATATGGAGAGCATGTATTTCTTGGAATTCAGAAGGATATCAAGGATACATGAGGAACACATACATTCCAACAAGACTTATATGTTCTATGTAACAACCAAGGTGCATGAGAATGAGCATCATCGTGTCTCTCAATATGAAACTATCATGAACTTACTGGTCCACCAAAAACATAATCTTGATTTATTGGAAGTCGAATGTAACATGCTATAAAAATTAACTCTTAATCTTTGTAAATATTCTCTCTCATATGCATCAAACAACAAGGACCCAACTAACTCCACACAAGCTAAATTGAAGGAAGAAGAGATGGTTCATCAACTCAAGGAACCAAATGATATTGAGAAGAAACACTCTCCTCTCTTAGATCTTGGTCAGGAAGAAGTTGATAGTTTACATGTTTTTTGTTAATAGTAATGTTCTTTAGAGTCGTAACAATTTTAGGTGTTTTTTCAAGGTGGCTACATGAAGAAAAATCTAGAATGTCTATTTTTTGTTATGTACCATTAGAGAGATGTTTGATTATAGGATTAGAAGTATTGAAGTGGACATTTTTATATAGTTGTTAGCATTAGATGCAACCTTTAAATAATGCAATATCTCCCTTAGTTGTATATAGTTGTTAGCATTAGCTACAACCTTTGGTTAAAAAAATTAATAAGGAAAGGAAATCTAGGAGGAAATAGTAATTCATAAATAACTATATTGTAAAGATTGTAGATTGTGATATGATTGTTCTCATTCGTACATGGTTCTCACTATTTTCTATTCTCAGGGTATTTGCTTTGAATGATGATTATTGCTTGGAATAGAAATTAAATTCCAATTCAAAGCCTATACATTAGTGAAACATATAAAGTGTAAATGGCCACCCATAAACCTATTTTATACAGTTTATCATGTCCTTTAGTATTAGTTGCCTGCTATAAGAATTTACTATTTAGATTTTACTACCCATATTTAATTGGGTATCTGCTACAAGGTCCTTGTTTAACTAATGATGATGATCATAATTTCAATTATCAAAAGCCAATTACCAAGTACCAACTATAGTCTTCGTTATTGCTAGAATGTCTTTGGGTTGGAATGAATACCACTTACATGCTTCGGTTTGATGAACAATCCTTTGAAACATAATTTTTAGAATTATTGTCATTGATGTCAAAGGATTAATGTTATATTACGAATTTACAAATACACACAATATTTCCAATATTGATTTACATATAAGTTTACAAGTATATTAAAAAAAAGGTTTCATGTGAAAATGTAAAAAGTGAAATGGTGGTTTCAAACCCATGGATTTGGAAGCCAATGATATTTTCCCATGTATTTGCCCATGGTATTTGGAAAACTGAAATAAAAAAAGGGAATTAATTATTTAATTAATGGGTGTCATGTCTTTTTTAATTAACATGTCCCTTCATGAAGGGTTATGATAAAGTGTAAAAAGAGAAAGTATGTATTGAGAGAAAGTGTGTGGGTGAAAAATGTAATAACATTTGAAGAAGTGGATGAGAAAATATTGGATATCATTCCAAAAGGGGAGGGTTGTGAAATCAGTTTCAGGTCAGCTTGGAATTTTTGCTATAAATTATCTTCTGGGATGTTTCAGACCATGAACTTTTAAGGAGGGAGAGGAGAGAAGTTTGGGTACATGTGGTTAAAATTCCATATGTTGGTTTGTTGTACTTTGTGAGCTATTCCTTTTGGAAGTTAGAGTTCCTGAATGATCCTGAAATTAGTTTCAAACTGTTCAGTTTGGAATTTTTGCTATAATTTATTTTTTTTGACATTTTAGACTATGGAAGATTGAGGAGACAAAAGATATAGCTTTAGATACATGTGATCAAAATGTTATACATTGGTTTGATACACATTCTGACATATTCCATGTGGAAGTTAGGGTTCCTAAATGCTCTTGAAATCTGTTTCAAACATGTCAGTTTGGAATTTTCGCTATAACTTATTTTCTGGGATGTTTCAGATTGTGAAAGTTTGAGGAGACATAGACGATATATCTGGGTACATGTGGTTAAAATTTCATATGTTTGTTCACTATACTTTATGAGATGTGCCCTGTGGAGGTTAGGGTTCTTGAATGCTTCATAAATTAGTTTCAAACAACTCAGTTTTGTCTTTTCGCTATAACTTCTTTTCAAGGAATTTTCATACCGTGAAATTTATCCTATAAGACACAAAGAAGTAACTCAAGCAAAAATTTCATAAGTTTATTCACTATACCTTCTGATATATACCTTGTGGAATTTAGTGTTTTTGCATGGTCCTGAAATAGTTTCAAATATGTCAATTTGGAATTTTCTCTATAACTTATTTTCTCGGAATTTCCAGACTATGGAATTTCCAGGGATCTAAGGAGACATACCGAAGTACCTCATGTAAATATTCCAGAATCCAATTTGAAAAATTGGATGCATGGCATGTATTACAAGTTCATTCTTGGGAAGAGGCCAAAAATAATAGCTTTGGGAAAGTTACCATTTGGAAATTCAAAGTTTGGTTAGACCCAATGAAGGGAGAAGTAGCAAGTAGACTCAATGAAGGTAATGTGAATGTTATCATATTTTGAAGAAGTTATATGTACTAAGGAAGAAATTGTAACTTGAAAAATATATTGGTGTCTCTTGCTAAGTTGGTGCTTAGCGGTGGGGATTGGTATCTAAGGATACTTGTAAGAGTAGGTTGGTTCCTACCAGGGTTTGTACCCATGGGAATTGGTGTCTCTAGTAGGTTGGTGCCTACAAATATTTGTAGGAGTAGGTTGGTGCCTATAAATAATAATAAAAATAATTTTTGTGGTTTTCCCCCGAAAGGGTTTCCATGTAAATCTTGTGTTCCATGTTTTGGAGTTAATAGATCTCATGTGTGATTGTTTTCTTATGGTTGATGAATGTTTGAAAAGGTAAAAAAAATTCTTATATCGATTCACTCCCGCTCTCAGTATAATTGTGTGCTTGATAATTGGTTTCAAAGAGGGTTCCTTTGGAAATAGTCTAACTAGTAGAAGATAGATATTGGGAGCACACATGGTTAACTAGGAAGGTTTCTCCATAAACAAGGCTTTGTTGTTTGATGGAACAAAATATGAATTATAGAGAATAAGGATCTGACCATGTTTAATGTCTCTTGGTTTCAATATTTGGAAATCATTCATGACTAATTATACAACCCCAACTATAAATGTGTTGAACCTACACATAATAGATCTAGCTAGGAATTGACATACACAATTGCAGAGAAAATACGAGAAAAGAGAAGAAGGAGAGAAACAATGTAAGAATTCTCATTAACCAAAAGAATGAATGATAATTTACACATGATATACTCTATATAACCCAACTAATGTGCACTAGAGGAGAAACCAATGCACCATAGTGGTGGTCTAGAGTGATCTAGACACACACCAACAATTATGGGAGTAAACTGCCACCTAGTCTAGTCTCTCAGGTAGTTACGAAAATGAACTTCCACCTAGTCTGAGTTAACTAGTCTCTCAATTTTCAGTTAACTGACTGAAACAAAGTGAAGTGAGGAGGAGATCATGGAATCATGAGTAATGTGCTATTTTGGCGACGATTCCAAGGACAATGTGCATTAGTTGGTGATGATCCCAATGTTGCATGGTGATAATCCCAATGCGACATCTAGACTCCACTCAATTGATCAAAATGAAGTGTGAACCGAAGAGAATATTATCCTAGAGGAATATTCTCCCTAAACTATAGAAGACTAAATAATGACTAATAAACATAGGGAAACCCTTAGGAAAAATAAATCCCAGGTGTGTGTGAAGTACTCCAACACGCCCCTTGAACATCACTATGGTGAAAATAAAGAATGGGTCCCGATAACGAGGCCATGTTAGGTACTCAAATACAAAAGATACACTGAAATAAATGAGGAAAGAGAGAATATTGACAGAAAGTTTAGGAATGTGTAGCACATTCTTCAAAGCTTTTGTTTGTGAGTTCAATCCTTCCTTTGTTGGTGACCTCGACTGGAGAGTTTTCCTCCATCAGAATAGGAGGACCTTTGCATACATCCAATGAAGAATACACTTCTTTTGTATCATCCATGTGGTGTGATGCTCCTAAATCTACGATCCAAGCATTGGGAGAGGAGTTGATTTGTATAATTGCCTTTCTTGGGATTTTGATCTTCTGGCTTCTTCTTCTTGGCACCCTTGAGGATGCGATATCTAAGGTTGTTTTGTTGAAGTATTTGGGTCATTAGATCTATCTTTTTCTACATACATGTAGATTCTGGATGGAATTATGTATGGAAGTAAGTGTACTTCTCCCCTTTTCTTCCCTTTCCACCTTTGGATCTGGAGGCATCATTAAAGGGTTTTGAGTACCCTTCCTTCTTTGGATTTTCATGTTCTTTCCTTTTTTCTTTGTCTTTATATTTCCGATATTGATGACTGCTACCATCTTGCACATTAAGTGCATGCACCTTTAGGCCTTTGATTTTTTCCATATTGATGAGCTTGTTCTTCTCTTGTGTTAGAGACTCAATAAAGGCCTTAAGAGAGGGCATCGTCTAGGTGGATCCAAAGGTGAACCTAACTGAATGAAATGTGGATACAAACATTGAGTATTCTGGACCAATTTTAGAGAGAATGGTGAGAACCATTTGTTTCGCCTCCTTAGATTTATCAAACCAACAATCCTTGAGTTGAGACATCAAATCCTTATATTTGGTAAATAAATCTTGGCAATTTTCGAAGGTTTTTGGATCCAATGTGAGAAATTCTACCTCGAGCATGTGTCCCCTCATATCTTCATATTTTCCAAAAATCCCTTCCATGGTGGTTCAATCTTCATCGAGAGTTTTATAGGAGGATATGTGAAAGAGGAGTTCAGGAGAAATGAGACTACGAATTATTCCAAATTCTTCATCCATTCAATTTAGATACTTGACATATATAGTTGCAGAGAAAATATGAGAAAAGAGAAGTAGGAGAGAAATAATGGAAGAATTCTGATTAACCAAAAGAATGAATGATAATTTACACATGATATACTTTGTATAACTCAACTAATGCGCATTGGAGGAGAATCCAATGTGCCATAGTGGTGGTCTAGAGTGATCTAGACACACACCAACAGTTACGAGAGTAAACTGCCACCTAGTCTAGTCTCTCAGGCAATTATGGGAGTGAACTACCACATAGTATGAGTTAACTAGTCTCTCAATCTTCAGTTAATTGACTTAAACAGAGTGAAGTGAGGAGGAGATAAGGGAATCATGAGTAATGCACTAGTCTAGTGATGATTCCAAGGACACTGTGCATTAGTTGGTGATGATCCTAATGTTGCATGGTGATAATCCCAATGTGGCATCTAGACTCCACTCAACTGATCAAACTAAAATGTGAAATGAAGAGAATATTCTCCTAGAGGAATATTCCCCCTAAACTATAGGAGACTGGATAATGACTAAAAAACATAGGTAAAACCTTAGTAAAACAAATTCCTAGGTGTGTGTGAAGTACTCCAACACCAAAAACTCCACCAAAATATGTGGTTAGGAAGAAGTTGAGTGAAAACAATGCAAAATCCATTAATTCCATATTGTGTGGTCTATCAAAATCTGAGTTTGTCAAGGTGATGCATTGTGAATCGGTAAAGGAAATTTGGGACAAGCTTCAAAATATATATGAAGGCGATGACAAGGTAAAGAAGGAAGATATTAAAACTAATAGAAGACAGATCGAGAGTCTGAAAATGAAAGCAAAGAAAATGATAGAGTCTATCTCCTCCATGTGGACGAAATTGTCAACACCATTGGAGGAATTGGTGAAACAATTGAAGAACCAATGATTGTACTAAAGGTGTTAAGGTCACTCCCCTTAATATTTGATGCCAAAGTTTCCTCCGTTGAATAAATGAAGGATCTTGATTCATTGACAATGGATGAATTGCATGGGATCCTCATGGTGTATGAAATGAGGGCAGAGAAATAAATCTATCAAAGAGAGAAGAAACCTTCAAAGCCTCAAAGAAGAAAAGGAACATAGAGAATCATTCAAGCGATATCTATGACAATGAATCATATGCAAAGGAATCGTATTCATGAGGAAATTCGAGAAAGGATCTGGAAAATATAAAGGTAAGTTTCCCTTTAAATGCTTTAATTGTGAAAAAGTAGGACATTTTTCTGCTAATTTTCCATATGCGAAAAATGAAAGTAGTGATGATGAAGAAGATAATGACATAAATAAAGAGAGAAAACCTCATCACCACAAAAAAGGTAATCATAGAAAGAAGAAGAACTTCCATAAGAAAAATAAATGTCTTTACTCCATAGAGGAAAGTAGCTCATATGAAGAGAGTGATGAAAGTATCTTCGATAGTGAAAGAGAAGAAACTGTCTTCATATCCATAGAAACAAAAATTGATGCATTGGAAAATGAAGATAAAGGGAAAGAAAATATGGATTCAAAAGAGGAAGAAAATGTTGAAATAGATGAGGAATTGGATCTTGAATAAGAACTCATGTGTGCCTTAGACGAAATAAGGAAGCTTAGGAAAAATAATTTCAAACAAAAGGAGCAGCTATAGAAATATGAAGAAGATGATTGTGATTCAAAATCCAAAATATCACAAAGCCTTGCAGAAACGTTAAAGACTATCATGAACCTAAAGGTTCAATTAGAATATGAAATAAGGATAGAATAATTGGTGAGAAACCAGCTGAAGGGAAAGGAAGAAAAATGTGAAAATCTAGAGTCTAAAATTATTTTCTTAAGAAAGGAACTGGAGAAAACAACTATTAAGTTGAATAGAAGCTTGAAGTTTGAAAAGAGTATTGAAACCTTAGATAACATCATCAATTGTCAAAGTTATCCACTCATTAAGGCTATTCTTGGTTATGATAAGAGTCTGATGACCACCAAATAAGATTTAAAATATACAAAGCCATTGAATAAAGTAAATGAAGGAAAATCTAAAAGCTATATTGATGTTCTCAAATGCTCCATAAAAAATGAATGCAATAGGAATAAAGAGAATGATGTCCCATAGAATCATGACCTTCCTGACAAGGACAACAAGGACATATTTAAAAGATCTTTTCCACCAAGGTGGTCTCGCACAACTCGCTTTGAAAAACACACTACAAGTATTGGGTCCTTATTGTTGAGAAAGATGGGCTATACTAGATGTTTGTTTAACCCTTTCTTGGTCTTAGACTACTTTATCTACTCTAATATCACCTTACTATCATAAGTTGACCCAAGTTCAGATTTGACAAGCTCCCAACAAAATCCCTCTAAAATTATCGGCCCTCCTGGTAAACCAGAAGGCAACGCAGTACACAGAGTGCACAATGTAGTCTCACCCGAGATAGTTCTATGCGTGGTTGTAATGTTCAGATGCTTGCAGCATGGGAATGAGTGGGGATATGCAGTTGTACCTTGTAATATTCATTTATTTAGTCTAACATGTTAATTAATTAGTCACTCTACTCATGCATCTGGAATATCATATCTAACTAGTTCCTTCACTCATTCAACTAGAATATAATCATTAACAACCATGGAGATCCATACATTCAATCAGATAAAACAAGTTTTACAATGGTTTACCCCCTCCCGGGCTATGTAAACAAAAATTTGGCTCTCATTCTCTTTTATTATGTCCCAGAAATAAATTTCATCACGTGCGGTTACAATTTTGGCTCTTACAATCTCAACAAGATTCTTGATCCCTGTGAGGCTGACTAGATCGCACCAAGCTCCTCAGCCTACAATCTAACCCTCATGACCGAGTTGCTCGACTCTTCTCTAGCTCACCATCTTACACAAATAAGGTAGCTTCTACAAGATTTACAACCTTCATCTCTCTCTTCACTCTTCAGCCAAGCCTCCCTCTTTTCTAGACCTCCTAGGTACTATTTATACATATTCTTGGCTCCTCAGCCATTACCATATTCTGCAAAAACCCTAACCCTAATTTTGTTAGGTCTCTCTTGCATGTGCACCTTGCATGATTCCCTTGCACGTGCTACTTTTCCTTCATGATCTTCTCTCCAAAAATGGCCTTTTCGCAAAACTGGACCTTCATCCAATAGGCCCCCAACACTGACATGTGGCTTGTCCTGGGCCACCTAGACTGCGCGCACTTCCTCAAAAACTCCTGCTAGAGTGTGGAACTTGTCTGAGAGTTTCCTTTATTTTGTTTGAGCCTGTGCAACCTTTTCTTTGAGCACATCTAACACTTGCGTTGTGATCTCCTCCTGGATAATTTATGCGCACTCTGCCCATGTTTGCGCGATGTTCTTCTTTGCCTCCTCTGCCTACGAAATAACCTCCATGGATAGCTCTTGGAGAGGTTCCATTTGAGCTTTTTGGTCCTTCTTTTTTCATTTTCACAGCTCCCAACTCTGCTTGCAGCTTCTTCATGTCTTGCAATCCTTTGAGGTGCTTAGTGACTTTCATTCTTTTCTGCTTCTGCTTGAGGTCCTGGATAGATGCTCTTATCTTCTCCTCTTCCTGGTCCTAGTGTTGGACCCCTTCATCTTCTTCTAGTGTTGTCCATAATTGCGTCTCCCACTCAAATAAGTCCACAACTCCATTGACTTGTCGTTCTATTTCCTCCATCTGTCCTACAGCTTCCTGCTTCCTTTTTTTCTTCACCTCCTGGGGACTGGTAGGAATGAGTTGTTCCTAGTTAGTTTCAATATCCTGATTATATTGATCAATTGTTTTCACAATACGGTCGATCTTCTGTGTTGTATTGGGATCTTCTATTTGTGTGTTATTCGAGATCCTATTATAGGCCACAACCACTCCCTTCTTGAGCCTATCTGCGCAATCCTTCTCGTCTTTGGTCTCGAGCTTGACCTACTCGAGCACCAATCCCAAATCCTTTTTTCTATCCTTTGTTTGATGCAACTATGTTGCTTATGTTCGTGCATGCGACTGCACCTCCTTCACGACACTAACTTGTAATTTGTACAATGACTTGGTTGGTATTTACTGCATTACCAACTGTATCCATTCCATCTCTTTCACGGGTGTATAGGCGATGATACCATCCATGCACAACATGCAGAGTGTAATATGGAGGGTCAGGCTCGCCTGCACTATGGTCTAGATTGTATCGTGTGCACTCGACACAGTCCTGGCGTCCGCTTCTAATGTTGTGGGGAATGACTCTATTCCATTGTCTATCCTCTGCACACTTATGATCTACTCTATGACCTACTTCATGTTGGCCAGATCATCCTAAATGTGACCTCTTTGGTGTTGGGCGTCTTCAAAATCCTCAGTTGCACGATCTTGGACTCTTTCGGCCACGAGGTCAGCATTGTCCTCAATGATTGCATACTCTGGCACCTTCTTGTGTGCCTTGGAATTTTTGCGCACACCCCCAGTGTGGATAATGGGCCTCTTGGTCTGGCCTTGTTCCTATGGGGTGGTAGTTGATGATGCTCCTTATGTTGTTGCAACCCCTTTTCTGGTTCTTTTGTTTTTGGGGTAGTGTCCTTTTGTCCATCCTGGGTACCTTTCTTTCACTGAGAAAGCCACCACAGTTCGCTCCGGCATCTGTTCAAAGAACAAGAAATGAACCCATTATTGGTTATTCATGTTATTTTGTGTTTGAACAAACATGATCATCTTCTTCTTCTAAAAGATGAAACAAAATAATAATAGAGCAGCTATCTCTTGAACTTCTGTCAAACCTGATTGTTGGTGCTTGTTGGTCAAAACGCCTGTCAAACCTGAACTTCTGTCAAAACTCCTGTCAAACCTGATTGTTGGTGCTTTCCGTTGCCACGGGAAGTGGGCCGATCTAAATCCATCCTGTCCTGTAGGCTTCAAAAAAAGAAAAAAGAAAAGTAAATACGACTGATCACATAATAGAACCCGTCGTTTCACTCACTACACTACTTCGCCGATAACAGAAGTCGTTCACTGCATGCCTCTCTAAACTAAATGTCTGTCTTCAGGTTGAGATGGAGGTAATTGCTCTGTCAAATCCGTTTATGTGCCTCGATGGTTCTCTTACCCTATCAAAACTCGTTTTTATTGGACAAAAATGGAGAATGAGCAAGCCAACGGAATCCTTTCAGCCTCTCTCTGAAACCGCGTTAGAATCCTTGAAGCTTCTGAATTTTTTTACACTGATTCAGATCTAGCTTCAAATTGATCTCACCATCGACTCTGCATGGCTTGGCCTGCATCCACACCCATTCTGCACGCCCATTCTGCCACGCCCACGTCCACGCCCATTCTCCACATCCATACGCGATTTGAGATCCAATTATTGAGCCTTCCTTCACGCGATTTGATGATTACGTACATGTTTTTCTGAAGAAACCCCTCTCCACTTGGCTTGCGGGTAGAAATGTTGGCATAGAATTTTTGCCATTTGTTAATCAAATAAAGGCAAATTCCTAAAGATCAATGATTGAAAACCTAATGGACGTAAACTGCGCGTAGGGAAAATCTGGAAACTGAGAAGTAACACCACTCGCTGCTCTTGAACTCTGACTTTGTCTGCCCGCTGCCTACAGGAAACGTGTGGCCATCATATGAAAATGAATAGCTTTGGATCGTGGGATTACTGGCACTCAAAGCGCGGTGTCCTTTTTCTTTTATTGCTTGAATACATTTGGAAAAGAGGAGTGCAATCCGAGTATTTGAGAACTGTGATTTTAAGGGTGGTGACTATAAATGAAGGAATTTGCGTTATAATAGTCGTTCTGCTCGTTGAACTTGATACCAGGTCACATGAAGCTGTAATGCCTCAGACCCAGTCTATTGGGAATTCGCAACATGGTAATGTGTAACCAGGGTCATATTTTGGTTTTCAGACAGCTGCTCAAAAAAAAAAAAAATGGATGTTCCAAATGCCGAAGTTGGCCTTATAATTGGAAAAGCCGGAGAAACTATTAAGTATCTCCAACATCAATCGGGTGCACAAATTCTATAAAAGGATTCTAAAAGATCTGATCGTGCAGGGTCTACTGAGATTGAAAGAACCATCATTTTAACTGCGTTGCAGAAAGGATGAAGACGGAGTGTTATATCCTCTTGAAAAAAAAAAACTTTTTTTCTTGCCTAAACCCCCCAACACTTATTCTTCATGAGGAGATTGATTATCTTAAGTTTGAGAGGCATGGAGCTGCTGGTACGAGTAGTATGTTTTCGCACTATTTTGATCTTATTATAAAACTGAAAGTGAGCAAGAGCATCAGTTCCGCAATATTCAACGGAATGAATATCACAATCTTTTCAGCTTTATAAACACCAAGGATTTGAAAATCATTAATTTAGGAGATACAGAAACTATTGGTGGAGTTGCAGCGGCACTTCAGAATTCTGATGCTGAAGTTGTAGATCCACATCTTGAGCGAAAAAAAAATCAACGTGATGGTGGGGCCGGTGGTGAAGACAGTGATGAAGAGGATGAAGACTTTGTAGCCGAAAAATATGATGCGGGATCTCCAACAGATGATTGCATATGCAGAGGACAATAAAGTGCCAATCTTTTCTCCATGCACAAAAGTTCGCTGACAACAACGGGGAGATTTACTTCATGAGATATTGCAAGCAACATTCAGACTCAATATGGGCTGCTGTTAATGTCTCTCTGGACATTTTATGAGGGAATTCTTCTTCGGTGATAAGATGACGAAGGCGGTCATCTGGTTGTCACATTCAAAAGATGCCCAATAGCTATTCGAAGGTGACTTGAGTGGAGCATGTTGAAGCCGATGACAGAGCAGTGCACCATATCTATCGTCAGCTGGTATGCA
>JZKD02S1861574.1:1299754-1323464 GCA_000966675.3 Picea glauca | reverse complement strand
ATGGAGGAAAGATAGAGATAGATGGAGATATAGGTGTGAAGTTCAGAAAATGCTCATGTTTTGAATTGATGTAGTCATATTCTTTTGAATACAAGACATGCTTCCATTTTGATCTTTATTTCGTGTTAAGATTATGGTGTACTTGCTGAAGGATGGAAGGGCCCCCATGCACTGATGCCAGCACACCTATGTGTTGTATATAGTAGGTAAAATTTGTCATTTGTATATTCATGTTATTTTTGTGTTCTTTGCTTTAGTAGTTTAGAATAGACAACTTCAATCCTCGCACATATTGTGTTGTGCCTCTAAGATTACGAGCTCCTGGTTGACATTAAATCATTGAGAATTTATGCGACATATTTTTCACTCAACACACACCCGCCTTCTTTTGTTGTGTCGACTTCTGACTTGTCTTTGGCTTCTTCGACGCAACTTTATCCTCGAAAGATGTTCGATCTTTACCTACATCGGTCTCCATACATGTAGGCATCTCTTGAGTGAGGACTGGAATTCTCCAGTCATATTTCCAATCCCTAATTCCCATCTCTACATCTTCTTATTTGACGCAATATCTAAGCTACATCCATTCCTTCTCGAGATCCCTTCTTGCTTGGATCCATATTGTGTGCCTGGTTGCTTTAAAGTTCGCTATGTCTTGGTATTGCGCAACCACTTCTGGAGTAATTCTCCAACTGTTAGCAATGTTCTCTTGGAGCTCATTATAGTACTGTGTGAATGTGCTTGCATTTGTACTTTTCATCTTGAGGTCCGACGTGCTCCCCAATGATGTGTACCATTTTGCATGACAACGACTGGTGCAATCACAAAAATATGTGTATTGTGGCTCCCTCCATCTGATCAAGGTGATCAAGATTAGTAGGCAATAGTAATGAAACTTTGTTCTGATATCCTATGAATCTTTGCAGTCATCAAGGAGTGGGTTTACTAAGTACATGGCCTAGATGAGCATAGTGCCCTTTGCACACTGTGCTATAATTGCGACGACCCTGATAGGGACTTCCTCCTTGCGTCACTTCCTAAGTAGTTTACAAGCCATCAAATTGGTGGCCAACCATGTCCATGGGTCACTGATGCACTTGATAATTATTTTGCATGACCCTCACTCTGTGCCATATCTCTTTTTCATATCCTCTGCCAATGCCTTCTCCTTTGTCTTGTTGTCGAGGTACTGCATTGGATTCTCCCCCTGAGATGGAAGACCTGTAATAAAAGAAATGAGCTACAAGTCTATAGAGATGATCTCTTCCAAACATAAGTAGCCTCCGTGGGTGACTTCCATCAATTTCTTGACGTAGTTGTTTGAGTTTCAGCCCCTTCCAAAATGCAGAATAGCCAACAGGTTTAGAATTTTGGTGTTGGCCAATCCGATTGCCCACTTCTTTGGTTGTAAAATGGGATCCCCGAAGGGCCCTGTTCCTACACTATCCAGGTAAACCTGCCTTGCAAACCCTTGAAACTTGTCTACGTCGTCCATGTCGTGGTCTGAGTAACATAGTCTTTCCACACACCCCAAAAGGTTAGGTGTGCCCTGCACCCCTTCATGAATGTGTGGTATGACTATGGTTGTTGCAACCTATCTGCGTGGTGACCTTTCCATGGGTTGTTTGCCTTTCCATTGTGGTGGCTGGCTTGGGGTTCCAGCCTCCATGGTTCCCTCATTTGCATAAGATTATGGTCGAACGATAACATCTTCTACTAGCCCCTCTTGTTGTTTCTCAGGATATACTGTGTGTGACTGTTTTGGCACGACAACTTGTGTATGTTTTGGGGATATCCCATTTAACCGATGGGCTCCATCATCGTTTGCGATCTGAAACAATTACCTTTGTTCTCTGCCTGTTGGCCCTTCCCAGTTCCCTTCATGTCGATGTCCATGCCAATCGTTGTTGTTGGTTGGGATTCCTCCACCACGGGTGTGGGGCTCACTAGTTCCATGTGAGGTGAGGGAATGTCGTCCAATTTGACAAATTCCACAACCTTTATGGGTTCATGTTCCATTTTTTGTGGCTATTGTGGTGCTCTATGATGGCTTTGAGTTTTCTTACAGGCCTATCTTGGCGCACCCAACTTGGGTGGTGCCATGGTGGTTAACATTGATTTATGTCGAACTGGTTTTCTATGTATCTCTTACTAACTCACTCTTTTCTCTGTATGCTCTATCTCTCTCGGGTTTCATAATTTCACAATAAGTGTTATGTTTCCTGAGTGCCTTCCTTATATAGCAAGTGTCGTGAAGCTTCTTGGAGAATCTACTCGAGTTGTGGTTTAAATGAATTGGCTCTTCTTGCGTACGTGACATTCAATTGCCTTGACGCTATCATTTGTCACAATTAATGTGATGTCTCTTTGAAAGTACTTGTCATTCAATTTGATAGACACCGCCAGTTGGTACCTTTTTTCCGTAACAACCATTTTCCAATTTCCTCCTGTTTCTGACCGTTGGTCCTTCTTTCACCACAGTGGGATTTTTGAGTGGGCAACAACTTTTTGCTATGTCACCATTCCTTGGTGCATAATGTGTTGGTCTTGTGCTGCGTGCGGAATTTTCTCTTTTCATCACATTTTTCCCCTCTTCTATGCAATAACTTCCTAAGTGCTAGGAGTTCAATTGCCCCTATAGAGTTTTAGTCAACTCCCATTGATCATCCCTATGAGTTCTTTACCTCCTAAATATTTCAACGGTACAACTCCTCCATCTATGAAAGTATTTACTTCATATGGTCCCAACCAATGTATTCTGAATTTTCCTAGGTGTTGAAGAAATTTACTGTCGTACACCAAGACTAGGTCTCCTTCTTTGAAGCTATTCCTTTTAATATGTCTATCGTGCTAAGATTTGTCCCTTGCTTTATGTACCTCTTGGTGAAATCCTACTAGGATCCTATCTTCCTCCATATCCATCAGTTGACTTAGTCATTCTTTGATTGTGCCTCATTTTTTCATGGTTGTGATTGCTGCTACGCACAAGCTAGGTACCAAAAAATCCAATGGCACCATTGCTTCTTGTTCATACACCAACCTAAATGGTGTCTGTCATGCCAAGTTTTTTCATGTAGTCCTATATGCCCATAGTATTGTTGGTATCTTTAGGTCCCAATCGTCCCTGTTGACGTTACAAATCTTTGTTAATGCATTCTCTAGGATCTTATTAAAGGATTCCACTGTTCCATTTTCTTGAGGGTGATATGGTGTACTCTTATGATTATAGACTTCAAAATCCTCAGTCATATCCCTAATAGTATTGTTAATGAAGTGAGTTCCTTGGTCACTCATCACAATCCTTGGGCATCCAAATCTAGTGATCACTTGTTCAAACATGAAGTGTGTTGTTGTCTCTGCGCTGCAATGTCTTAGTAGTGTTTCTTCGGCCCATATTGTTAGATACTCTATCGTAGTAATGATATACCTTTCTCTTGAGATCGTTGTTGGTGGGTTAATTGGTCCCACAAAGTCTATTTCCCTTTTGTCAAATACCTGCAAGGTTACTTGTGGTATTAGGTACATCTCATCTAGTCTATTAGGTTTTCCAACCCTCTGACATACGTCACATCACTGGTAGTATTCCTTTGCATCTCTGTGAATGGTCAACCACCATAGTCCTATGTGAAATACCTTATGTGCGGTAGCTTTTCCTACATAATTTCCTCCTGTTATTTCCTCATGGGCCTCTTCTAAAATCATAGGTCTTTTATGTTCTAGTACACATCTTATCAAGATACTATCTGAACCCATATTATATAAGTGTCCTGCAATCAATTGATAGCCTGTAACTTGGACTACTAGATTTTTCTTCTGCGCAGTGTTGAATTCTTGTGCCACAGTCCATGTACTCAAGTATTGAATGATGTCAGAAAAATATTCATCAACTACTTGGGCTGAAAATAACTGTGCATCGAGGAAGTGGTCCTCTAAGTTCACAGGTTCCTCTCCACTAGTGATCCTTGATAGGTTATCAGGTCCTGCATTCAACTCCATGGCTTGACTATTACTTCAAATTCAAATTCCTAGAATATTAGTAGCCATCTACAAAGCCTCCCCCCCAATACTGGCTTATTGACTAGGTATTTGAGGGCCGAATGATCTGTAAATATATTGAAATGTTTGCCCAATAAGTAATGTGTAAACTTCTAGAGTGCATAAACCATAGCTAGGCCTACTCTCTCTATGGATTGCAATTTCTACGAATCTGATAGTTTTCTTCTAGTAAATGCTATAGGATGGTCCAATTCTCGTGTTCCTAGATGGGCTAGAATAGCTCCGAGTACTATAGTTGATGCATCTACATGCACATGAAATTTATTCTCCCAATCTGGGAATACTAGTATTGGTGTTGTTACCACATTTTCTTTTAGAGTATCCAGTCCTCGCTGACAGTCCTCATTCCACTAAAATTTTATATCTTTCCTCAACATTTTCTCCATTGGCGCAGTGATATGTACATACCATTTTATGAATTTCCTGTAGTATCCTGTGTGTCCCAATGTTTATCTCAACTGGCGTACTGATTTTGGTTGTGGTAGATTAACAATCACTACAATCTTGGAAGGATCTACTAGCAAGCTTGGTTTGCATACTATATGGCCCAATAGTTTCCCAAAAGGTGTTCCAATGACGCAATTCTTGACATTTAGCAATATTTGACACTACTTGAATCTTTCTAAAATCTGCCTTAACACATCTACATGGTCCTTCAACAAACTATATACTGTCCAATCATCTAGGTATACTTCTGAGAACTAATGGATGAATTATTTGAAAGCAACTATGAATAATACTAAGAATATAGTTGGTGCATTATTTAGACCAAAAGGCATGACTGTGTACTAGTAATATCCCCATTCTGTGGAAAAAGTGGCCTTGTACCTATCTTCTAGGGATATCTTGATTTGATGGTAACCTGAGAATCCATCCGTGAATGAGTATGCTTCCTGGCCTCCTACATTCTCTAATATCTCATATGTGAAAGGGGAAATGAAAGGGTCATGAAGGCAAGCATCATTCAGCTTCCTCAAGTCGACACATATCCTTATCCCTCCCCACTTCTTCTCCTGAAATACCATAGGGCTTACCCATTCAGTATCCTCCACTGGTTTGATGATTTTGGCCTCCAACATCCTGTCAATTTCTTCTTTTACTTTCTGCTTATATATTGGGTTCAATCTATATGGTCATTGTCTGACTGATCTAGCCTCATATTTGAGAGGTATCTTCATCTCTCATAACTCTCCTTCTATTCCTTTCATTTATTTAAATTTTGTTGGGAACATTTCACTATACTCACATAGTAACTCTATTATGCTTTATATTGTTTGCTCATCCCAGTGGTCTCCAATGTTGGCCATTTTGGTATTCTCAATTGTCCCAATGTTAACTTTCTTTACCTTGATCGGCACACCAAATACTTCTGATTCCAGAGGTGGGCCTTCCACCTCTCTTTCACCTTCAGCTTCTGTAATCTGAATGTTGCGTGGGTCTTCTTCATCTGGTGCTTCTTCCTACACATGGTAGCATGACATTAATTCTTCCACTGTCTGTTTGTTTTGCTATTGATCTTCTGTCATAAGCTCAACTTTTAGTTTCGTAATGAATATCACCCCTCTGATTTTTTTGAGTGCTAAGTCTATGTTTGGGTTCTCATGTTCAAATGAGAAAGTGAGTGTAAATTTCTGTTGTAACATTGTCCATTCTGCAGTTCCTCTGCGGAGTTCCTAGTCTACATACTAGCTTGTTGGGATTCCTTATAATGTATGAACAAAGTGATGAGGTCATTCCTCTAGTGGTGTCATCGGCCATAATTGTTTTCACTTCTCCAAGTGTTCCAAAGGTGACCCCTGTCCATCATATCTCTGCATCATTCTGCTCTTCTATTCTTTGCCAAACCTAATGCACAGTAATATTTTGCATTGGTACCAGTCCCTAACGTTCTCTTTGTACGCACCCCACCATCTTGCAGGTGTTTCCTTGAGTGTTATAAACAGAGCTAAGAGCCTCTAAGTTGGTAACACTTAATCTTCATATCTTGTTAGGAATTCTTCTAAGTTGTTTACCCCATGAAATCTAGGAGGTTCTCTTATCTCTGCCCCTACCCATTTGTCTATTCTTGCGCATCTTCTTGTAGAAACTTCATGTAATCTCTGTCGCCAATTTTCCAACTCTGTATCTGAGTATGATGTGCATGACATGATATTTCTCCAACTAAGTACCCAATCTGCAGTTAGATTCACCTAGTCTTCTTCTCACGTGGTGGTTATGTACAACTAGTTAATTTCCTCTAGGTCTAAGCAAGTGGGTTCTACAAACCTTTCTCCTTATGATGGATCTAATGGCACAATGAATATGTACTCTTATGACTCGAATTTCATCTTTCTCGTCAAATTGATTATGGCATGATTGTCGAATGCCCAATCCAATCCAAGCAATGTTGGATAAGGTGTTGTTCCATCCACTATTTCTATTACTTCAAAGTCTGCCTTGGTGCACACTCCATCTAGATCTACTGTCACACCCTTTAGGCTTCCAATTGGTAGAAATTTGTGTTGATTTGTTAGTTTCAGCTGAACAGGTGAATATGCTAATATGGGATCTCCCATACATTTCCATGTCTTCTTGGGTAACACATTCACCTCAAAGCCTAAATCTAGTATGATGTCTCCCATATTGAAATCTCCAATGTTGGCATTCAATATGAATTTCCTTCTTGTATGCAGGTGATTGATTGTTTTCTATTCTAATTTCCCCTCCAACTCCGAGTTACATATTTCTATCATATTTTGAAAATTTTTAACGAATGATTGGTCATTTAATAGCTTAACACAGTAGTGCAGAAAATCCTTTATGGTACTTACTTTCCCTAGAGGTCGTGCTTCATTAGTATGATCCAGTAATGAAGGAATCTCATATGTTGGCATGTCCTGAGTATGTTTCATAGTTGATGTAGATGCAATGTATGGATTCAAGAATTCTTGTCTGGCTTGCTTGAACATCTCTTTTTTTTAATGCGCATCAATCTATTTTTGTGGTTCAACAGTCTTCTTCACCCATTGGTGTTATGTTGGATCTTGTCTTACTGCGTCATTTCATGTCTTAGCGCCTTGACGCGTAACTATATTGATATTTCTTCCATCATCCATTGCTTCCATAGAAATCCACTGAACATTCTGATTGTTCTGATTTCTCTTTTCCTGGATCTTCCCCAATAGTGTCAGACAGTCTTTTGTATCATGATCTGATGCGCAACAATACATACATGTCACAGGTGGAAGTGGACATTCTCTTGCATAGTATCATGGTTGTTGATATTTATCACATACCACTGGTCCTCTGCCTCTTCCAAATCCTCCTCTACGTATTCCTCCACCTATGTAGCCATCTCAATATCCTCATGTTGCGTTGTACTGGGGTGCTTGGTTGTACTGTGCGGTATTATACTGTGGTTGTGTGGTATTGTATTGTGGTTATGCAGTGTTATATTATTGTGGCACAATGTTATACGGGGATGGTACTTGGTTGAACTGTGGTGCAACTTTCCTTTTCATCATATCTGCCTACACCCTATAGGTATCTAATGTTCGTTCCCTCATCAACTCTATTTTATGACAATCTTTGTCATCATGGCCTACTAATTTGCAATATGAAATCTTAGGCATTGTCTGGTATTTTTGAATAATTAGGAAGTGATATGGATCATGCCCCTATGTATTAAATATCTCACACGATATCCCTTCTAATGGAAAAGGGTTTGGCAGTCCTCTTTCCATGTACTGTGCGAATGTTGGACATTCATTCTTGTGGTGTCCTTATATCCTACATGTGGTACACCAAACAACTTCTCTTTTTTCCTTACCGCTATTTTGGTTTAGTTGAAATGTTAAGTTCTCCAAATCCTCCTTCAACTCCTCTATGGTTGGATCTATCTTTTGATATTGGTTCTCTTCTAGTTGTAGGGCGGCCTGCAGAGCCTCTGCCTGAGTTTGAAACTTTTTTTGTCTCAAAGAGTACTTCAAGTGTGGTAGCAGGGAATTGAAAAATAGATGCCTATGTTGCATGTATGTCATGACATATTTTAGCTTTCCCTTCTATCGTTTGAATCTCTAGTCAATCTCCCACAAAGATTCTCCTGGTTTATGTCTGATCTCTATCATCTGATTCATGTATTGATCCTCTGATCTAGGATTCTAGAATTCATTTATCAATAGCTTCTTGATATCCATAATCATTTTGGTTGTCCTTGGTGGAATGTTTGCGACTAATCTCATGTACCAATCCAATGCACGATCTCTTATCATGATGGATAATTGTGCAAGTTTAGTGTCTTTCATTTGTGATATGTTTTTCTTCCCATATATTTTCACAAATGAACAAGTGCTTCTTAGGTTCCTCCAATGCCTCTCCCTTGAATTCTGGTAATCTGATGGCCGGATTGTGTCTATAAGGTCTCTCCAAACAGAGCCTTATGAAACATAATTTAAATATATAAATTCTATCCTAAATTATTTACAATTCATTATTCAGCATATAATAACTCACTATTCAACATAATTTAAAATTTAGTAGCATGAAAATGAATAACATATTCAACATAGTAAAAAAGATGAACAACAATAATAATGATAATGCATATCTCTAACTGATGTTGTTGTTGTTCTCCAACTCTGCCCAAGATGAAGCTCTGCCCAAAACTGACTAACTTCCCAACCAGCTAGGAACAGGCTATCCGGCTCCCTAGCTCCAAGATTCCTTACGGTTTCCTGGCCCCGGGGCCCAAAATTCCCAACAACATGGTGCCACTGTATATTCCATTGTAGGGTGTAGACCCTAGTCCTATTAGGAGGGGTGGATGAATTTCCCACCGTGTATCTTCCGAAACTTGGAGTCATGGGAGGATGGTGTTAGCTCACGCTCCCCTAGACATGTGATGATGACTGTCAGTTTCCTGTTGAGGAATCTTGGTCAAGATAGTGACACTTCCACTTACAAGTTCTATTTGGAGTTAGGTCAATATAGTTGACACTCCAAGAAAGTCCAGCAAAGGAAGGATAGGAATGGAATATGGAAGTAAGTTAGGGAGGAAGGATGAATAGAAATAGTTGAGAGTGTATGGAGATTTGCCTTATGGTGGAATTTATTGTTTTTCCTTCTGAAAAGAAAATGTGTACATATGTATATTCATAATTACTTAACTAAACTACAATTGTCTAAATAACATTGTTGAGCTAGATTATTGTAATTAAGGGATTTCGAAAACATTTGATTGGTTTATTATCTTTTATAAAATGAATAGTCTTGTTGATTGGATTGGATGCATACATAAATTACTATAGAGGTGATAGTTATTGTTATTAGTACATGCACAAGACTTGTATGTACTAGCTACACATGAATTTATTGCACATGTACACTAGTGTGTATGAGTTTTCTTGGCTTACTTACTGATAATGTTGTTTATTGGATATGAATGTGTGAACCATGTGTCATTTCCCTTGTATCATAAAATACTTTAAATTCAGGACGAAGTTTCCTGAAGGGTGGGTGTATGTAACAACCCTACTTAATTAATTAAATATTTGTTTAATGAATATTAGTTTAATTAATTTAATTAATTAATTTCATGATTAAATATTTGTTTAATGAATTTTAGTTTAATAAATTGTTAATTTTCATTTTGGAGACTTAGTGTATTGGTAGATGGACCCATTAATGGAAAGGGGGATAAGGTGGTTGAGACTTAATGGGGGGATAAGGTGGTGAATAATGAGGGAAAGGAGGATAAGGCAAGGGGAAACACTCGGGAAGGGGGTATTCTTTGTTTTGGGGGTAATATTTTTCACATGAGAGAAGGAGAAGGAAGGGAGGGAGGTTTGGGGGACTGGATCTATATTTCTCGATTTACTGGCAGCTTGCTTGAGGAGCTTGCTTGAGGACTTTTCACAAGGGGCACCTGTTGCTGGGAATTTTGGGCTCGGGGGCCAGGAAACCGTAAGGAATCCTGGAGCTAGGGAATCAGATAGGTTGTTCCTAGCTGGCTGGGAGGTTAGTCAGTTTTGGGCAAAGCTTAATCTTGGGCAGAGTTGGAGAACAACAACAACATCAGTTAGAGGTATGTATTATCATTATTATTGTTGTTCATTTTTTTTACTATACTGAATATGTTATTCATTTTCATGCTGCTAAATTTTAAATTATGCTGAATAGTGAGTTGTTATATGCTGAATAATGAACTATAAATAGTTTAGGATAGCATTTATATATTTAAATTATGTTTCATAAGGCTCTGTTTGGAGAGACCTTACAGTGTCCCACCAACCGGAATGTTGAACTACTACCTCTGCACGGTGTAGATACTTGGCTACTAATTCCTAAACTAACTCCTCCAATTGTTTCTCCTTGACTAGATGTACTTATTGTTGTCTTCCTTCCGAAATTCGGTTGTCTAAATGGTTGTGTTCTTATTGGTGTATTAGTCTTACATGGGTTTATGGGTTCCACACTAACATTGATATGAATAGGAGTGTTGCCTTCTCTTCCTATTCTTGGACCTCTTGTCTTCCTTTCATATGTCTCGCACAAGATTTCCTCAATCTGCTCCATAGCCCAGACATCCTCTACCTCTTCTTCATCACTTGCCAAGCCTTCCCTCATGACTACGGTTGTCTTCTTGTTGTTCATCTTATACTGGTAGGGTACTCTACTACGTATTCTTATAGTTTTTGGCATGATCTTCTTGATCTCATATTCCTCCATCATGATTGGGTCCAAGGCATCCTCCTTCTTTTCTCTATTCATTTCTTCCTCCATTTCTCCATCTCTTGTCAATGCTTCCCCCCTTCCCCCATGCACGCAAGGAATTTTAAGTGTCTAAGGCCATTGTCATTACACCCTTATTATATAGAAATATCTTAATGGAAGTATACAACGATCAAATATACCTACCTCGAGGTCCCTTCAAGAACCCTTGCTCTATTGCGTTGTACTACTTCACAATATATACTGCAAATTATGTGATAAATCTTGCAACAATGTTGTCTAACCAGAAATATAGTGCTCGCGTAAATTTATTGTCAACTTGTTGTAAGTGCGCGATCTCCGTAGGATTCCACTCTGTTTGTCTGATTCGATTTGTAGCATGGTTTTCTTTCAACTTCAATATCCACTACTTCAATACATGTGAGAAATCACAAAAAAATATTTCATGCAAGTCGTTGAATACGTATTTTCCCAGGGATTTATGCGGTGTTAACTTCGAGTTCTTGTTATCTTTCTACGCAAACTCCATCTCCTTTATTTTCAACTAGCTCTCGATCTCTACCTTCGTTGGGTTCCATGGTCTCAACATCCCCTTTTATATTCTCATGTTTTTGTCACCATATTTGATATTCTTTTTATGCTTGTTCAACAAATCTTATTCACTCAATCCCATTCTATTCCAACCAACAACAAAACCATTTGTTGGTTTAACCCTTTGTTTTTCTTAGACTACTTTATCTACTCTGATCTCACCTTACTGTCAGAAGTTGACTCGGGTTAATATTTGACAAGATCCCAACAAAATATCTCTAAAAATATCGACCCTCCTGGTAAACTAGAAGGAAACGCAGTACACAGAGTGTACCATGCATTCTCACCCGAGATAGTTCTATGGGTGGATGCAATGATCATATTCTTGCAGCCTGGGAATGAGTGGGGATTTGCAGTTGTACCTTGTAATTTTCATTTATTTATTCTAACATATTAATTAATCAGTCACTCTACTCATGCATGTGGAATATCATATCTAACTAGTTCCTTCACTCGTTCAACTAGCATTTAATCATTAACAACCATGGAGATGCATACATTCAGTCACATAACACAAGTTTTACCATGGTTCACCCCCTCCTAGTCTACATCCACAAATATTTGTCTCTCACGCTATTTTATTATGTCTTAGCAATAGATAACACCACGCATGGTTACAGTTTTGGCTCTTACAATCTCAACAAGATTCTCGATCCCTGTGAGGTTGACTGGATCGCACCAGGCTCCTCAGCCTGTGATCTAAAACTGAGGACCGAGTTTCTTGACTGTTCTCTAGCTGACCATGTTACACAAATAAGGTAGCTTATACAAGCTTTACAACCTTCATATCTCTCTTCACTCTTTATCCAGGCCACCCTCTTTTCTAGACCTCCAAGGTACTATTTATACATATTCTTGGCTCCTCAACCATTACCATATTTTGCAAAAAACCTAACCCTAATTTCATTAGGCCTCACTTACATGCATGCCTCGTATGCTTCTGTCACATGTGTTTCTTTTCTTTCGTGCTCTTCTCTCCAAAAATGGCCTTTTCCAAAAAATGGACCTTCGTCCAACACTAGAGGAAGACTTGGAAAGAATGGACATGGTATTATTGTTCCTATTACCCCTAATATGAATTCACCAAGAACAAGTCTTGGACATGATGTTGTTGTTTCCTTCCTACCTACACATGACATTGCTACAACCATGGAAGTTTTATTTGTTGTAGGTGGAGTTTAGACTATTTTTCTAGAGGAGCAACCTACTGTTGATTGTGTTGAATAGATTGATGAGTTTCCTATTCATCACATGCCATAATTTGAGCATGTTGTTATAGAATACATTGTTCTTGATATGCTAGGTTTTTCTACTCCTGTAAGTGAACCTAACTTTGAGCCCACTTCCTCTAATCAATTGACAAAAAAATATGTGCCAAGTCATCATCCTCACCACAAAAATTGAAAGAATGGAAATCATGCTTTCATATCTTTGCAAAAGATACATGAAAGATAGAATTGTGGACTAGTGTTTACTACCAAGATAGATTGTGGTTGGAATGATGAATGGTTGTGGAATCATTTGACTATAAATTTGAGGACTTCATATTGTTGTGTATCATAAATTATACAATCATGCAAGGTTCCTCTTACTTTCTAATGATTTACTTGGAAGTGGTTGATCGAGGATCGACCTAACATGACAACCGACTAGAGTTTCGACTGAGTATTCGTCAATTTAGTTTTGAATATGTTGTCTATCGACTAGAATTTTCGACGAGAACTATTGTTGCTACTTATTGATCCCCAAGGTAGAAATAATTGAAATATGTGAACCCAATTGATGTATTTTTGTTGACTCGACTGTTTCTTGTTGAATCGAGTTGGATTTGTTGAGACTAACCGAACCATGTTTGACTATTATTGGATATGTACTACTGCTTATGTTGGATATAAAGACTATCCAGATTGACAGAGATTTAGGATCATGAATTGTTGGTGACAATGTTCAAACTTCTTCAAGAGTGTTGTTTTACCTTGTTTGAGTAGTTTTTGGATTCAGAACAAATTAAGGTACATGCCATTGGGAGTAATATCCATCTCATCTAGACACCAATTTCTTAAGGAAAAACGTAAAATTAGGGGGATCATCCCTTTTCCATTGATGTCAGAGGGGGAGAATTGCAGACAGGGGGGGAATTATTTATATGTCTAGTGGATTATGTGTCTCATTCCAGAATGTCAATCAATGAAAAAGGGGGGTATTGTTGGAATTATTATCATTGATGTCAAATGATTAATGTTTTAATTAATGTCATATTACGACTTTACAAACACACACAACATTTCCACGATTGATTTATATATAGGTTTACAATTATATTAAAAAAATGGGTGCACATGAAAAAGTAAAAAGTGAAAATGTAGCTCCAAACCCATGGGTTTGGAATCCCATGGTGTTTTCCCATGGTATTTGGAAAAGTGAAATAAAAAAAGTGGAATTAATGATTTAATTAATGGGTTTCATGTATTTTTGAATTAACATATCCCTTTATGAAGGGTTATGATAAATTATAAAAAGAAAAAGTATCGAGAGAAAGTGTGTGGGTGAAAAATGTAATAACATTTGAATAAGTGGATGAGCAAAGATTGGCTATCATTCCAAAAGGGGAGAGTTGCGAAATCAGTTTCAGGGTAGTTTGACATTATCGCTATAACTTATTTTTTGGGATGTTTCAGACCATGAAATTTTGAGGAGATAGAGGGACGATCTTTGGGTACATGTAGTTAAAATTTTAGATGTTGGTTCACTATCCTTTTTGAGATATGCCTAGTGGAAGTTAGGGTTCCTGAATGCTCCTAAAATCCATTTCAAACATGTCACTTTCACATTTTCTCTATAACTTATTTTCTTGCATGTTTTGGATGGTGAACGTTTGAGGAGATAGAGGTGAGATCACTATATACACGTGGTCAAAATTTCAGACATTTGTTCACCACACTTTCTGAGATATGCCCTATGGAAGTTAGGGTTCTTGAATGCTCCTAAACTCAACTTCAAACAGGTCAGTTTGACATTTTCTCTATAACTTATCTTCTAGGGAATTTGTGAACATGAAATTTTGAGGATATAGAGGAGAGATTGTTGGGTACATGTGGTTAAAATTTTAGATGTCGGTTCTCTACACATTTTGAGATATTCCTTATGGAATTTAGGGTTCATGGATGCTTTGAAAATCAGTTTCAAACAAGTCAATTTGACATTTCACTATAACTTCATTTCGGGGAATTTTTCAGAATGTGAAATTTTTGAGAATCTGAGGAGACGTACACAACTACCTTAGGTAAAAAATTTAGACTTTGGTTTTCTATAACTTCTAAGATATACCCTGTGGAATTTAGGGTTTCTGAATGGTACTAAAATCAATTTCAAACATGTCAACCTGGCATTTTCTTTATAAATTCTTTTCTGGGAATTTTCAGACTGTAAATTTTTTTTGGGATAAGAGGAGACATACCAAAGTACCCTGGGTAAAAATTTCAGAATCATACTTTCAAAATTGGATACGTGAAATGATGTACAATTACATTCTTGGGAAGAGGCCAAAAATGACAAGCTTTGAGAAAGTTACCATTTGGAAATTCAAATTTTGCTCATACCCGGTGAACGAAAAAGTAGAAAGCAGAATCAGTGAAGGTAATGAGAATGTTATCATCTTTTAAAGAAGTTATATGTACTAAAGAATAAATTATGTCTTGAAAAATAAATCTGTGTCTCTTTATAGGTTGGTTCTTAGCGGCGAGGATTGGTGTCTCTAGTAGATTAGTGTCTATGAAGATCTGTAAAAGTAGGTTGGTGCCTACCAGGGTTTGTACCAATGGGGATTGATGTCTTCAGTAAGTTGGTTCCTACAAATATATGTAATAATAGGTTGGTGCCTACAAATAATTATAAACAGATTTTTTGTGGTTTTCTCTCAAAAGGGTTTCCACATAAATATTGTGTTCTGTGTTCTACAGTTAATAGATATAATATGTGATTTATTTCATATGGTTGATGAATGCTTTACAATTTTAATTTTTTCTTATACTGATTCACCCCCCCACCTTTCTCAGTATAAGAGTGTGATCAACAACGATACCTTCAAATGTTTTGTATCTGTAAAGAGTTTTAGTAAATGGTCCACAAGCATGTATGTTCTTTCTTTATTTTTATAGAGTAACTACATGATTATTTTATTTTATTTTTTATGACAGGGATGTTAATGTCCCATGGAACATACATGTAGATAAATGCAAATAGTATCTAAATAATATTGCTACCATAGTATGCCTAGCTTGCTTTGGTGACTAATAAATAAGGTACATTAAAATTGGTATCAAATCCAAGGTTATAGGACTAGGGGTTGTATGGGATAAAATAAAAATAGATGAGAAGGATTATGGTGATGTTAAAACTAACATCTTATTCTCCTTATTTGTTTTGTTACATAGTGGTTGGTGTTCGAAGAGATTTTCATGTAATCATTCTTGTAGAGTTGAGTAATTATTGCCATGGAAGCTTTATCAAACCTTTTGGAAATTGATTCTAATGAAATAAGAAATATCAAGACTCCTCCAAACATGGCATAAACCATGAGAATCTTGAATGCAGAACTTGAGATTTGTAAGGAAGAAAATGATAAGATAATAAATCTGATGAAGAACATAATGAATTAAATTAATTAATTAAATCTGAAGAAGAACATAATGAATTAAATGTGAAGAAGATAAGTCTTAGCTTCATGGAATAAAGAAATTCTTTCAATTACATGAGTATTCTAGGATCATGAGGGATAGATTGACCATTTTTAATCTAAATGATAGATCATTCATTCAAAAAAGTTAAAAATATTAGTTAGAGAAAAAATTGTTATGCACCAAACACCAAAATAACATAAAAATAGAAATAAGTAACTTCATGCCTTGAGAATGAGATAGAAGAATGAATGATAAGCCTGTTTGAATGGTAAACCTCCTTTTACAACACAATAATTCCATGAGATGAGATGATCTCTAAATTAGGTCTCCTTGGTATATATATACGAGACAAAGGGTACAATTACAATTAAAGGGTCTAACTGAAAACTAAAGGGCCTAGCTAACTAATAAAGGAAACATTGATGTAAGAATAAAAAAGTAATAACTCAAAATATGGGGCTTAACATGCCCCTCCCCTTCAAACAAGTGTTTCCCTTAACACTTGATTAGCTATGAAGTGTCTACATGAAGAACTCATCTTCCCTTGTCACCTATTATATTGGTAAGTTCTTCCACTTGATGAGGTACTTAGTAAGTTCTTTCTACTCCTGAGAGGCCTTGGGAATCCATCTCAATGAATTACATGTCTGGACTTCCATCCACCAAGCACGACAATGATTGTGTATTTATGGTGGTTGATCAGTTTTTGAAGATGGCCATTATCAAAGTCTGCAAGAAGAGCATCACAGAAACATATACTGCTAATATCTTCTTTGAATGGGCCTGGGTCCATTTTGGGATATCAAAGACCTTCACCTCAGATTGGGACAACAGGTTCCTCAACATATTTTGGTTGAGTCTTTGGTCATTGATGGACACCAAGCTCACTAAATCCACTACTTTCCACCCCCAAACCAATGGTCAAACAAAGGTCGTCGATCAGATTATTGTGCAAATACTATGCATGTACAACTATAAGCATCCACATACATGGGATAAGAGTCTTCCCTATGTTCAACACAACTACAACATGGATCTCCATAGCTCCACCGGCCATAGCCCATTTCAGGTGGGCCTGGGATTCCAACCCTTGGGTCCCATTGATGTTGCATTACCTCTTGAAACCACATAGGAAGAATCTTCCCTCGTTCAATCTAAGGATAACAAAGCCACTAGATTCATTGAGTAGATTTACCACATATGCCAACACGTCCATGAGATTTTGCATAAAGCCAATGCTAAGTATAAGAAACACCATGATCAACATCAGGTACCACTCCATTTTTAGGTGGGAAACAAGGTCTGGTTAAATTTGCAAGAAGAACACCTTACAGGACCTCATCGAAATCTCTGCCCACTTCACTATGGGCCTTACACTATCACCAAGGTTGTGGGTAGTAATGCTTTTGGGCTCAACACTCCACCCTTCCTTGGCTTGCACCCAATGTTCAATGTGGACCTCCTTCGGCCATATTTTCCACCATTATTGGACACTTCAGAGATTGCAGAACAATTGACACCAATAGAGCTCAACCTTGACTGCATGAAACATGAATCCATTAATCAAATAGTGGACACACAGGTCAAGGGAACTCGCTAGTAGAGGATCCAACTTTATCGGGTTGTCAAGTCAGGGCAGCTCCTACACCAAGGCAAGTGGCTCACCCAGGGCCAAATTCATCAAAAGTTTCCTCACCTAATGGGGGAACTCAACATAATGGAGACCATTAATTCCTAAGGGTGGAGGACTGATCTAGGTGGATATTGGTGGCCACCCACCTATTCCAACCGACTCATCTTGATAGTTTTTAGTTTAGCATGTTTCTCTGTAATTATGACATTTCTTTGTAATTGTGGGTTTTTCACTTCTGGGGCTGTCCTAAATCCCTACACAACATCCAAGTGGATATTGGTGCCCGCTGACAGATTCCAATTGGCTTCTTTTGGAAGTTTTCATATCAGTGCATCTTTTTGTACTGCTAGGGTTGTTTTGGGGCCTTAAACAATGTTGTTTTGGCTTGTCATAGTCAAACTATAGACATAGTCAAATTTTGATGGCTCAATGTGTAGTTATCTAAAATACATTTCCAACGGGCTATCACACACCTAAAACAGAGGGAGTATGCAAAAGTTATAACCCCAGGAAGTTGAGGTACCAACTTACCCATCGAGGCCCAGATAACTTTTGGCGTTTCATCTCCTAGGGTTAGGTTTTTGGATGTATAGGGTTTTGACATTCATGTGTAATGTTAAAAATGCCTCTAGAGCCTCATTGTAATCATTCTGCTCATATGTATGCGCATAGCATCCACATATCTTCTCAGAGATAACTACCACCATTCGAGCAAGTTGTTTCAGTTCTGCAGTTTTATAGTTTCAACCTATTTTATTTAATCAATAGAAGTTATTATTCACTGGATATTTGTTGTTGTTCTTTGTATCTCTGTGTTATGGTATTCAATCTGTTATTCATTTCATTCTGCTCATAAATCCATATCATAGCCAATAATGGTTGTCCTCACTACTGGTTGAGAACTAAATTATGATGGGTTTTCCAGCTTTAGCTAAAAATATTTAGGTAGATAGCATTGTGAATACAACTAAGAGTTTGTTTACGATGAACCTATTTTAATCATAGTTCAATTTATAAATTGGTAGTCCTTTACAAACAATTTTGTGAGTTGGCAAGAACAATACATTATTGTGGCACCAACTACAGAAATAGGTGTATTTAGGTGATACTTTTATATCATAATAAGTGGTGCATATATACCTTTGATGATCATGAGTTCATGGATGCAACCATTTTGACTTGTACGCTTCTCACATTCTCTCATTAATAAAGGATATTGTCACATCACAAACAAATATTGCATTTATTTACTATGTATAATATATACAAGTCCGTTCAAATTTACTTATTAAAAGATAGTAGTGAATCCATTTATATATTAAAAACAACAATCTCATCAATCCAAAATTACAACTTCAATAAAGATTTTTTAACTAAATTCTAGTAAAAAATGAAATGTTGGATTTCAAAAACACTTACCCTTCTTAAAAAAAAATACCTAATTAAAAACTTTGTACTCTTAATGTTTCACATTAATAAATATTATTACCATAAACTCAAAGCTTGCATTTATTTTATATGATTATTTTATCATATAATAATGACATTTACAACGTATTTTATTTTTTTAACATAGTTAAGGCTTAATAATGAAAGTTTTAAATGTATACTTGTATATCTAATAATAAGAATGTATATTTGTATATCTAATCAATGGTGGGTTGTACTTTTTTCATATTAATTTTGATTTTGTTTGGAAATAAATGTGGTAGATAGCTTCTTTTTAATATATTTTTTTCCCTTATATGTGGGAAAAATAAAGATGGGTGGCGTGGTTAAGAATGTTGAAAATTTGATGAAAAAGGAAGAGGGCTTGTGAATGGGAGAAAGTTTGGGTTTATTCGTGTGTATTGTTGTATTTGGAAATGCAACATTATATATATATAATGTTTTTTCAATTATATTTTTAGTATATCTAATTTTGAGGGACTCAAATAATTTTGTTGATACATAAGTAGTTAAATATTGAGTAAATATTTAACAATATTAATAATTTCAATTAAATAAAATTATATATTATATATTATATGAAACTATATATATGAATTATAATACATAAAATAATATATACAATATTAATAAAATAAAGAGTGTGGTAAGTGAGTACGATTTTGTAGAGCGGGAACAACAATGGTAGAGAAACGAGGCCAAAACAGAGCATCAGATAAGACCACGTCAGATAGGAAATCTTTCAAGGATGTAGTAACAGGGGTCAACGACTTGTGGGAAGATGATGCGAAAATGGGTGGGGTAGGAAACACCCAATCGAAGCCACCCAAGCAGAAGGAGAAGGAACTGGGCATGGATATGAAACCTTGCAAAGAATGGGATGAGAATAAACTAAGGAATAAATGCTTGGAGAAATCAAGTAAGAACTTGAGATACGAGGTAATTACATGAATACACATTGGAGATTCCATCCAACAGATGAAATATCACGCTCTAATCAGGAAATTTATGGGTATTTGGCCCTCGGAAAGGGCTCTTGTGGTGTGGATGAAGTCTCGGTGGAAGGTGAAAGGGAAGATAGATCTACAACTTGCTCTAGGGGTTTTTTTCACTGTCATATTTTTGTTAACAGAGTATCGAGAGAAGGTCTTTGAAGAGGGTCCATATTTCTTTAACTAAGCAGGCCTTCTTATGTGGTACTAGACAAAGAGATTTACTCTAGAAAATGAGGATTCTATAGAAGCTCCAATATGGATCTGGCTTCATATGCAGTACTAGAAAGAGAGAATCACTCCAGAAAATGAGGATTTCATAGCAGCTCCAATATGGATCACTTCCCAAGGATTTTTGAGATTAGGAAATCCTCCAAGGAATCAAAAACATCTTGGGATCATTTATCAAGATATAAGAGGTAACTAAATCAGCAAGCTACATATCATATGCAAGAATATTTGTTTATATGAATGTTGCTAGGGTTCTTCTAGAATCAATCATAGTATCGTATCAAGATAACGATTAGAATCAGGCCCTAGATTATTAAAACATCCCCTTTAGAAGTAGAAAGTGTCATGTTAATGGACATCTATATAGGGAATGCCCCTTAAATTTGGAAAAATCAGCTGATAAATCAAAGGAAGACAAATATGAGGAAGGCTTCTCCAAAATCCATGATAAAAGGAAGGCATGACGAAGAACAAATAAACAAGCCACAGGAGCAACGAAAAAATTACATCCAACCAATTCCAAGCACTGTAAGGAGAGACCAGTGAACAAAATATCGAAGGGGATTCGGTAGGGAAATCACCCATTGCCCAAAATATAAGAAAACAAGGGGAGGATATCCCAAAGCATAAGAATATTGAACTAGAGACAGATCATGAACAAAAGGAAGAAGTAAAGGTTGAAATGAAAGAGATAGAGGACCAAGTGACATAATCAGAGGAGGAAGTAGGAAACAAAATAGCCTAGGATAAGGATCTAGAGTAAATAGTGGTGGATTTGCAGGTTTTGAAACAGAAACATGGGGAGAAAGTAGTCAACAATATGCATATAGACTAGCTGAGAAAATTGCAATGGGACATGATCAAAGGGAAGCGTAAAGGGGAGGCCCAGGGTTCACAAGCCACAAATGATAGCAACTTGGGAATTAAATCCAAACCTCTCAAACCCCAGAAGAAGTCCCCAAGGGAGGAGAAAAATAGAGGCAAAAAACCTCACAAGTAAACGATTGAGGAAATATGAGCTCTTCTAGTTGATTAAGGAAAAATGGTGGGACTCCTAGAAAAGTAATTCCACACCCAACCCAAGTGTTGATATGAGTATTATGTCCTGGAATGTAAAACAACTTAACGTCCCATCCAAAAAAAGGTTACTTTGGAAAAGGATAAGTCCGGAGGAGGAAGAAATTATTATGCTTCGAGAAACTAAGTGTGACAAATAGGAGGTAACACAAATAGCCCAGGAAGTGTGGAAATTTTTTGAATTAGAGTCCATAGAAGTGGAAGGTGCCCGGGGGGGGGCTATCCTGTGGGATCCATGGATCCTATCAATAGTTGTTCAGTGCAAACTTCATCAAATCCAAACTATAGAGTTTAGAATCCTATGCACATAGGAGTAGGATTTTGTATCAAATGCTTATGGGCCTTCAGTCCCTGGTCAAAAGAGGGAATTCCTCGATGCTATCAATTTCCTGAGCTCCACAATGCAGAAAAAACAATGGATAATCAGTGGAGATTTCAATATGATCACATCCTTGGAGGAAAATAAGGGGGGCCTTCGAAGGATAGATCCGGAAAACCAGGTGTTCAATGCCTTGATTGAAAATCACAAACTCATAGAAATCCCCTCCAGTAATGGCCTCTTCACATGGAACAATAGAAGAGGAAAGGATAAAATTGTTGCAATTAGATTATACATATTTCTAGTTACTGAAGCCTTCTTCCAATCCAACCAAGAAGTATCAGTGGAAGTTTTACCCTATTATGGTTCAAATCGTTGGCCCATATCCCTGGAATGGAAAAGAAAAATTGTCCCCAGATCCAAGCCTTTCAAATTCAAAAAGTTTTGGTTGGATCATCCTAACTTCTTCCACAACTAGGTAATTTGGTGGGCGAAACGAGTAAATTTGTATGGACCAAAGATTTTTAACTTCTAAAAAAGACTAAATCATATATGATTGTGTTGGACACACTGACTACACTGAGAGGGGGGGTGAACAGTGTAGGGCTCTTTTTCCCAAACCTCCCCTCTTACACAAAAATCATTAGTTAACAATCACCATTAACTCATTACTCATTTCTTTCATTTATAACCAATTAGATGTGAACACATATCAGCAACATATACCAGCAATATATCATCAACAATTCATCACCACAAGGAACACAAAGAACACAAGATGTATGTACAATTTTGTTTTTATTACGGACTACAATCCTTGGGGTTTTTCAACAACAACTGAACAGAGTACAACTCTACAAGAGAACCATCTTTATAATGCAAGACTCATCTTACACCCTCAACACCAACTGAGATTAGGTAAAATTCCTCACCAGATATCAATATGTACCATAAACAAGTGCATGAACCATGCACCAACCTGTGCCAAACAACCCGTAATCAACCTATACCATAAACAAGTGCATCAAACCATGTACCAAGTATATACCAATCATGTGTCAACTATTTATCAACAATGAATCATCAATATGTACCAACATCATCAACTATACACCTCATGTATGTGCCAACTCATCAACTGCTTGTCTCAACCATGACTAGTTTTGGATTAGTCAACAACTCTAACTTGAAATAATAATAACTTTGTACCTGTAATGAATAAATATCTGAAAATGATAAATAATGTTCTTCAATGTGTTTTATGCAATTCCTCCAGGTGTCACTACTTGGAACCTCTAAGAAAAGGCGTTATAGCAAAAATGTCATACCTTGCTGAATTCTGGTTTATTCTAGAGAGCGACCTTGTAGAGCGTTCCCCGCACGAAATATTTGTTGAATTGATCTAAAAATATTAAACAACATACTAAATAATTTACTCTAACCAACACAATTGGTCTCACTGAATTTGGATCTGTTTTGAAGAAGTTATGACGTTTTTACTCGAAACACATGTTTTAGACTAGTTTCAGAACTAGCCACAAACCCTATTTTCCACGGAGTGTATCTCCAAAAATACAACAACCCACAAGATGAATTTTTTACCACAGATACTTGGATATGTTTCCTCAATGGAATATCAATCTCATGGTCTAAATCATTATATAAAAAACTTTATTGCGAAAATGGTGAGATGACCTGTAAATAACATACCTTAGAAAGAATCATGAAAATAAATTATCCTCCCTTGAATTCCGACCCTCTTTTCTTCACCTTCCCTCTACAATTCGACTTATATATTCTTTGGTTACCTCATTCACCTATATATCTTCAATATGCTCAAGTTTTCCACACCAAAAATGTTCAAGAAGCTCTCACAAGAAGCTCTCCATCAATACTCCAAAACATATTCTCACAAGAAGCTCTCCATTGATCCACAAAAAGGATGATCTACAAGAGACCATTGCTATCTTATTTA
>JZKD02S1861574.1:1192169-1216429 GCA_000966675.3 Picea glauca | reverse complement strand
TTCTTTCCTTCCCTTTGAGATGCAAACTTTGACTTGTTCTACAAAGGAGCTGATCCACCAATGGTTGCCTTCCAAATCAATGCTCCCATTGTCTTCAAATGTAATCTCATCTCTATTATCCAAGTAGAATCATTTTCCTCATCAAGGATTGGAGCGTCATCATCCATTTGTGTGTCTATGGATCTCCTTCAAGCTTGTTAAGGCTTGTAGTGAAGGCCTGCTCTGATACCAATTGTTGGACACACCTACCACACTTAGAGGGGGGGGATGAATGAGTGTGGGGCTCTTTTTACCAAAAATTCCCTCTTACACAAAACTCATTAGTTAACATTCAAATTTTAATCATTACACATTGCTGTCATTTATAACCAGTTAGATGTGAACATATATCAGCAACATAGATCATCAATAATTCATCACCACAAGGAACACAAAGAACACAAGATGTATGTACAATTTTCTTTTTATTATGGACTACAATCCTTGGGGTTTTTCAGCGACAACTGAATAGAGTACAACTCTACAAGAGCACCAACTCTATAATGCAAGACTCAACTTACACCCTCAACACCAACTGAGATGAGGCAACAATTCTCATCACATATCAATCTACAACAGGTACGTGACCTGTCAGTAGTGAAGCCTGCGTGTGTACGCGCCCTGGCTCACTACAACCCACGTATGTGCCTGTCCAATATATACAACAACCTACGTATGCCTTCTGAGCTATTAGGGTTTATCCTTTTCATCACATACTCAGATCCTCTGCAACCTGCAAGCATAATTTCTTCTGTATTCCACTGTCCAAATTGACCACTAGCCAGTCACAACGCATCCAAGCTCTCTAATAGCTTACTCATGCTTCACAACCAATCAATATGAATGTTAACTCAATCATGTATAAGTAACTAGTATACCATAGAAATCATATCACAACTGAATCACAAGAGTATTGCTCCCTCCATCAATCAACATAAATCACATCATAGTAGCCATGCCAAGAATGCCCTAAGAATTCACAACACAAAAAGCAATAGTAACCATCAAGACAATATTGTAACCATACAAGAGTCTCAGTGACAGATTCGAGCCAGAGAATGTAGATCTGGAACCTGCTTCAGTATTCAATATCCAGTCATCAACTCAAACACAAATCTCCATGATTGTATTCATTGTACGCACCTTGTCCTCATACCACCCGCATATGTACGCGCCCTGGCCCATTACAACCCTTGTACACCTCAGAAACTAAGGTTTTTGAATCTCCGAGACTTTTTCCGTCAAGATCTCTGATATTGCTGAAACTTTGATGTGTCCATGAGATCCTCCTCTCGCTCTCTTTCTCAGAATAGATCTTCAATCATGCTCACGAGATCCACACCAAAGATGCTCTCACAAGAAGCTCTCCATCAATAATCCAAAAGATAATCTCACAAGAAGCTTTCCATTGATCCACAAAAAAGATATTTTACAAGAGACCATTGCTATCTTATTTATACTTTCATCCTCTAGGTCACTTAATCCATTTCTAGGTCACTTAACATATTTTCCTTATTTTAGGGTTAACCACTTTCCATAAATAGAAAGTTCTCCAATATTTATCATTTAAATATTCCTTCTTGATTTTGTCACTTCTCTTTATTATTTAAATAATCCACCTTGACTTTGTCACTTTACTTTATCATTTAAATAATGATTTCTTCTTTTAAGGCACTTTGACTTCTTTGACCTTATGGGGGTTCAAGCCATCATATGAGGGTCCTTCAACTTTGTAGGGCCATAACTTTCAAACTGTGAGGAGTTATGTGACATTCCACATACCACTAGAAATGGCATGACAAGCACTATCCATCTAGGATAGTTTCATCAACATAATCATTGATCTTCATCTCATTATTCCACATACAAGCATGGGTTATCTCAATCGTAACTCAAGCGCAAAGCATCTTTCTGTGAGGTCTTTCACCATAAGGGGACCACTTTTGATTTCATCCATTTGTACCATGAAAAGAAAATAATGAGTCATCTTTACATCAAACAAACTATGCATTATATGTCAAAGAATCCATCTTCATCATGTATCAATGACAACTCATTGATCCATCTTCATCTATGCATCATATCAATAATAAATTATTGATCCATCTTCATCGATTGGTTTCCACTTGACATCTATCATTCTCATCAAGGAAAATACATATACATTGTTCATCAATCATCAATCCATCAAGCCTATCAATCAATCCATTGACATCAATCAATCATTTAATCACTTGACATCAATCCTTTAACATCAATCAATCAAACCATTAGCATCAACGACAACATGATCCAACACATATGTCAGTCTTGATGGTATGAAATTGTGAAGGCTCGATGAACTTAAGACTATGAGAGGTGTTATCGCACAATTTGTAGTTTGGGAAAATCCCAACCCAAGCAACAAGTGTGTGACACAACTCGGGACACCTATTATTGTCACCTCAATAGATATCCCCCTTGTTTTAGCGAAGGACAAGTCACACACAAGGGAGGCTTCCCGGGTGACCCTAGGGGGATTGCAAGGGATAAGCCAAGGAGGAGAATGGAACACCCCTATAGGTCACAATAAGTGGTTCTAGGGACTTGTTGGAGGACACATATCAATCAAGGAGCAGTTTCCAATGAAGAATACCTACAAAACAAATGTTAGAGAACCAAAACCATGACAATAAATTATGAAAGAGCCCTAGAACAAGGGGGGGAAGAAAATTATGTTGGATGTCCCAAAATTTGCAGAATATAACAGTGGTATATCAACAAGGAAGAATTACAAAATCTGCAATTTGAACCATCAAAATCAAGTATATGATATTGGAAAATAAAGCTTGCAACTAGTACACAATGTTCCAATGTTTAGACCAAGACTTTGATGATAAATGAGAGTTGTTAATGAGTTTTATCAAAAAGTATTTGTGACAGCCCTATGGTTTTAGAAAAATTTTACTACAACATAAATATTTAACCACATAAATTAACAAATAAATGGCTCAAATTGAAGCTCTAGACAAGAACTTTCAATTCCGATAGCTAAACAATGATTTCCACGGTTAACTTATAAATGAAGTAAGAGATAGCAGTGAAATATATCAACCCTAATGGGTGTAGCTAATATTTAATAACAACAATGCGATCACTTAGCCAATCAAAACACCCTTAGAATACAAGAGGGTCAAATACCATGTAGAATCAAATCACAACACTAGAAATTCCAGACCCCATACTTTCATGTTTATCAATGCAAGATTTTACAATCTCCAATACAATTAGTGCCCTATCTATTGGGTTAATGGATTCTCTTTCTTGGACAACAGCCTAGCCAACAAGGAGAATAAAATATTTCTTTGAGAATTAAACCCTTATAAAGACAAATAAGACACAAAATCTTCAAATCGTCTATCTTAGAAATCCAAGTTGAACTAGGGTTTGATAATATTATAGGGGTGTAAACTCTCTTGCTCCCTAGAGAATATAAACCCTAGCAAAGTCTTTCCACAAGGTTGTAAACCCTCTTACTCTCTATAGAAACCCTTTGAGGCATTTTCAATGAAAATAGAAAAAATATATTTGATTGAGGGTGTATCCCCTTATACTCCTCCTAGTGTTTGATAGTATAACCTTGAATTCAAGAAGAAAATTACACAAGATTGCAGAAAATTCCTTATCCAATCTAAGAGATATCATGGAAAACCCTTACTATCAAAGAAATTCCAATGATTTTCCAAAGAGAATCATCCAAGATAAGTCTCTAGCCTTTATCCCTCCAACAAATAAGTGTATCATCCATAATCATAAGGAAAGAGAGATAGTGAATTTCCAAAGAGGGTTGGAATTTCGGTCCAAGAGTATCATTAGCAAGTGATGATTTATGTGAAAATAAAAATGACTTTCCTTGTGTTTTCCCTCTGTTGTCTGATAAATTGAGGTCTTGGAGCATAATTACACCTCTCCAAGGTTGTCAACCTATTCATGATATGATTTTGAATCTGGAAAAACTGGGCATTCATTTGATCAAACTTCCGATCCAAGAGTGTGATTGAATCATGTACATTATTGTTTGAAATCCTTGTCTTGGGTTCTTTTATGTCACAAGGAAACTGAAAAGGCTCAATCTTTGATTTTCTAAGATGTTCTTCAATCTATGTAGCATATTCCTTAGCATTTATCAAATTCTTAGGCGTCTTTTTCTTCAGGATAAAAATAAATGTCCTTCAAAATCATTTAAATAAATAAGGAGAAAAACTGCATTTGGCGGGCATAAGTCCTTCAGGATCTGACTATATAAGTTGTCAAATCTAGTACCAAAATCATTCACTGTTTCATTCTCGTTATTTTGACTTGGTTGAATTGCGTCAATAACATTCTAATGTCCTTCTTCATTATCCATCTACCTTTCAATAACTTAGTGAAAGCTTCATAATATTGCAAGTGATTTTCCAGAAATCCTTTGAACCACTTCTTAGCATCTTCATCAAGGGATGTAATTAGTAGCTTCATGTTCTATTATATTATCTTCCATGGACACACCAATAGAATCAAGATGTTATTTAGGTGTAACAACATTTCCAGTGAATTTGGGAAACCACTTGTGAAACCCTTTAGGCTTGTTATTGGGGTACCTAGGGATGGTTTCCATATTCAATGGCTTGTAAAGGTTTCTATCCCAAGGACAGGCCATTGGGGAAAAATGAAGACTTCCTTGAAATAAGGTTTTGACAATTGGTGAGTTATGATGAGTTTTTCTCCAGTAAACCTTCGAAGGATTAAATCTTCCTTGGGGAAGGGTCCTTTGGAAACATGGGTTCTTAGGTTGTGGAGTCACCAGATGAAATTTATGAAAATATCATCAAAAGTGATAAGGGAACTTCCCTCAAACGAAGTCGTCAGACAAGCTAAGGGTAAAGGATTTGGGATATACTTTCCAAGTGTTGTTAGGGGTCGGAAAGGATTCAAAATCTTCCCCAGAAACGGTGCCAAAAATATTATCATACATTTTTTAGTTTGGGAAAATCCCAACCCAAGTAATAATTGTGTGACACAACTAGGGATACCTATCACTGTCACCTCAATAGATATCCCCCCCATTTTAGTGAAGGACAAGTCCCACACAAGGGAGGCTTCCCGAGTGACACTAGAGGGATTGCAAGGGAGAATCCAAGGAGGAGAATGGAACACCCATATAGGTCAAAATGAGAGGTTTTATGGGCTTGATGGAGGACAAGTGTCAATCAAGGAATAATTTCCAATGAAGAATAGCTACAAAACAAATGTTATACAACCAAAACCAAGACAATAAATGATCAAATGAGCCCTAGAACAAGGGGGGAAGAACGTTATTTTCGTTGTACCAAAAATTGTAGCATATAACAATGGTATATCAACAAGGAAGAATGACAAAATTTGCAATTTGAACCATCAAAAGAAAGTATATGATATTGGAAAATAAATCTTGTAAGTAGTACACAATGTTCCAATGTTTAGACCAAGACTTTGATGAAAAATGAGGGTTGTTAATGAGTGTTATCAACAAGTCTTTGTGATATCCCTATGGTTGTAGAAATTGTTTTCTACATAAGCAATATTTAACCACATAAATCAACAAATAAATGACTCAAATTGAAGCTCTAGACAAGCACTTCAATTCCAATAGTTAAACAATGATTTCCATGAATAAATTATAAATGAAGCAAGATATAGCAGTGAAATATAGTAGCCCTAATGGCTATAGCTAATAGTTAATAACAAAAGCACAATGACTTAGCCAATAAAGACTCCCTTAGCATACAAAATGGTAAAATACCGTGTAGAATCAAATCCCAACATTATAAATTTCAAACCCCAAACTTTCACATTTATCAATGCAAGGTTTTACAATCTCTAATGCAATTAGTGCATTGTATAGTTGGTTAATGGAGTCTCTTGCTTGGACAACAACCTAGCCAACAAGGAGAATCAAATGTTTGTTTGAGAATTAAATCCTTATAAAGCCGAATAAGACACAAAATATCCAAATTGTCTAGCTTAGAAATCGAATTTGAGCTAGGGTTTGATAATCTTCTAGGGGTGTAAACCCTCTTACTCCCTGGAGAAGATAAACCCTAGAAAATTCTTGCCGCAAGGACGTAAACCCTCTTACTCCTCATGGAAATCCTTTGACATCATTTCAATAGCAATAGAAAAAATATCTTTTATGGAGGGTGTATCCACTTATACTCCTCCTAGGGTTCGATAGTATAACCTTGAATTCAAGAAGAAAAATAAACAAGATTGCAGAAAATTCCTTACCCAATCCAAGAGATAGCATGAAAAACAATTAATATCAAATAAATTCCAATGATTTTCCAAAGAGAAGCATCCAAGAGAAGTCACTATCCTTTATCCCTCCAACAAACAAGTGTAGCATCCATAATGACAAGGAAAGAGAGATAATGAATTGTCAAAGAGGGTCGAAATTTCAGTCCAAGAGTATCATTAGCAAGTGATGAATTATGTGAAAATGAAAATGACTTGCCTCATATTAATATGAGGAAAATCCAAGTCATGTTTGTACACTTTACAATTAAATCCATAATTTTAGGCATGAAACCTTAGTTACAATGTTTAATTAGCAAATGGATTTGTTATTTTTCCCAGATAGGCTACAAAATGACAAAAAATAACAAAATGATGGGACATAAGCCCATAACAATTCTCCCCATGGTGGCATGTGTGAATATACACCTCCCAAGGAAAGCACCTCAAGTTAGGAAGGTGCCACATCATCCCCATAGCAAGAAGGTCGGGCTTCCATCCCACAACACCACCAATTGCACCAAAATGGCCAAACATCCTCCCAAATGTGTGATCTCAAGCTCTCCAAGAGGGACATTAGGGAATAGGAAGGTTTTGTCACCCTCTCTTCATGGTTTTGGGTCTTCATCATGTACTAGGGACGTCTATGAAGGTGCAACGTTCATCATCTTAGGCCTCCAATGAGTGCAGCACAACATCCATCTAATGGGATTCCAAGCCCCTATGAAGGCCCACATGGCTTAGTTCCTTCATGAATGTCTTCCATTCGGTAAGGTCCTACAAAGACAAGAAAATATTCCCTCAAAGGGCTCACTTGTCACATGCATCATGCCAAGTAAGCCACATTTAATAAAAGAACCACCCAAACATATGTATTAAATCCCCCCTTTTAAAACTAAAAAAATTCTCAAAGACCTTATAAACTTTAACAAATTTAGGTATGGGATGGTTTTGATTGTGCCCTACTGGGTAGGCCATTCTCCAGGTCAAGGAGTGTCTCCCAAGAATACCCTCTCTAGGTCATGTAGTTAATATGAGGTGGATGGGGGTAGGAATTTTCGGCATGGGGTTCCTAACATATCAAGGGATCATATTGTCTTATTTATGGGTTCCTTTGTGGAGGGTGTGTTTCATCCCTTCATTTGCAATGTAAAAGTTTTCCAAGATATTTATTTTCCTTTCATTTTTTATAGTTCAAACATTGAGTGCTATGTGCAATGGAAAATAAAAGAGCACCACAATGCCACTTGAAGTTAGATCTCATTGAGTGCCATATGCACTGGACATTAAAGGACACCACTATGCATTCCCCCATCAAGCGAGACAATTTCTTTTTAAAGTTCCTTCATTTTGTGGAGAAGCATTTCATCACCCTTAGGACCTTAGGGCGAGCATATAGAAGGATATATTATGAATTTTGAATTTATAGTACTAGATACAACACCTTTGGGACTTCGATCCCTTCTTCACATGAAATGAGGTACAATCCCTTCTTGGGGTCAGTAAGCCCAAAAACCAAAAATATGAGGAAACGATGGGGAAGAGGTGTGGAAAGTGGAAATTATGAACTGAGAATGGTACGATGACCCTTCAAGGATACCCCCTATTAGTAACATTTTTCCCGAGGGTGACCCACTTTCTAGGAAACCATCTCAACCACCAAGGTGAAATAAGGAAAAAGATGTAATTTCCAAGAAAATGTTCCATAATCAAGAAAGAACTCTTTGTGACATGCTCAAATTCTTCAACTATTAAAGTGACACTTACCATGAGACCGGACTTGTTACCTCAAGAAGCAAGATATGTTTTCCTTTCTAGGCTAGGTTGGTGTGGCAAATGTTGCTATGTTGTTGATGATGAATGGTGATGTGTGGTGGAGAGGAGGAGATATATCTACTCAATGTGGGTTCAACTGGTCATATGGCTCTCGACACTCCATGTCTTCTTCTTGTGGTCCTTGATACATCATCTCATTAGTTACCCCTAGGTTGAGGAGGTAACAAGAGGAAAAGAAGAAGAAAGGTCTTAGAGGTTTGTACTTACAAAAATGGAGATAGGTTGCCAAAATATAAACCCCTCTCTTATTGAAAATCGTTGAATATAGTATTTGCATTCTAGTACAAATGCTTCTTGAAACCTAACTATCTCAAGTACTTTACATTCAAGTGACTTTGGAAATTTCTTCCATATCTTGTCTTACCCATACTTTGATGTAGTTGTGAAGAGTATCCATAATAATTTCTTCTTTCACCTGTAATGAAAACATTTCACTTGCAATGCCACTTAGGTTGACACTTCTCTCCCTAGAAATGGAGTTGTGCTTCACATTCTTGATGACAAATTCAATGAGCCATTTTCTTATTTTAATTTTTGGGAAACTTATGATGCTATCAAAATTTTCACCCAGGGAGATCTTTACTGTGTTCAACTTTTCTTCAAATTCTTCCTTCGTAGATATTTTATCATCCTACATGAGGGAAGAGCCTTCCAAACATTTTATGGGATCCACTTCTTTAAAAAACACTTAGCAAATTATCCATTGCTCCAATGCATCACAAGTTGCAATTAGTTATTGTAGTACATCAATTATATTATTCTATCTTCCTCTTATTTTATTTAGCCTAATTTTTTAGGGGATATTCTCCTTCTATCTCTTGTGATCATTCATGTCATTGTGTTCTCTAATAAATGTATCTATGAATATTTCAATAAAACTCATTGTTATAAAAACAAGATCATGGAGAAATAAAATAAAATAAATGCGGAAATAAAACACAGAAGATACACAATACAATAGAGACACAGATATATGTGGTTCACCCAGTGTGGTATACGTCAACCTGAGAAATTGTTAGGTCCTTCCTTTTCATTATCCATCAAAATGAAGGGATACAACCTACATCAAACCCATTGTAACTTCATCTTCTTTCTCTCATAGTATCCTCTCTCAGAATACAATAATCACACGCATACACATGCACAATACAATTCCCTCATAAAATAGGGTTTCCTTCTAGGGAAACAAACACTAAAGTAACTTCTACCATCAGATCTGTAACCTTATAATGAACAGTCTAGATTGACTACGAAATTAAAATATTTTACAAGGCAATTTTCCTTCGGGGCTTCGCCCATGAACCCCCGCTGGTCCCCATACCCTACAGTGGGGGAAAGCCCCCCTAACCCCCCCTCCCCTCCCCACATGGAGGGGTGTACAATATTTATGGGGTATAAACATGACTGCAAAAAAAAGACCTTTGAATCATAAAGATAATCAGGCTCCACAACCAACATTCTCCCACTTGGAGATTGATCACAACAACTCCACTACTATTGTATATATTGGACTATGATCCTTCTTGGACCTGGAAAATTTCTCATATTCACCTTCATGCTTGAAGTCCAACTGAAACTGAGCAGGAACTCAGTTTCTCTATGGTTATTCCCTTTGTTAACATGTCTGGGGGATTCTAAATAGTATGATCTTTTCCAACTTCAATTTTCCATATTCCAAGACATATCATATGAAACGGTACCTGCGATGTATATGATTAGTATTAGAATGGAAGGATGATTTCTTTGCAAGATGAATGACACTCTTGTTGTCACAATACAAATTGTTATTCTCCATCTTATTTCCCAATTCCTCCATAAACCTTTGTAACCAAATCATCTCTTTACTAGCCTCTGTAGCAGCAACATACTCTGTTTCAGTTGTTGAAAGTGAAAAAACATTTTTTAGTTTTGAAATCCAACTTACTGTTGTTCCGCCTATAGTAAAAACATACCCTATGGTGCTCCTCCTACAATATTTATCACTTGCCATATCTAAATCAACATATCCCTGTAGAATAGTGTCTAAACCTCCAAAACATAATGCATGAGAAGTAGTACCTCTCAAATAACTAAGAATCCACTTTACTTCCTCCCAATGTTCTTTACCTAGATTAGTCATATAACTGCTTAGAACTCCCACTGCATATGCAATATCTGGTCTTATGCAAACCATCACATACATCAAGCTTTCAACTGTTGATGCATAAGGGACCCTAGACATGTATTATATCTCCTCCTGTGTCTTGGAACACATTTCCTTAGTTAATTTTAAATGGCTTGCCACAGTTGTACTAACTGGTTTTTCATTTTTCATTTTAAACCTCTCCAACACCTTCTCTATGTACTCACCTTGAGACAATGTCAATTTATGTTTTTTCTTGTCTCTTGTTATTCTCATACCAAGGATTTTCTTTGCAGCACCCAAATCCTTCATCACAAATTAATTAGCTAATTTATTCTTGAGAACATTTATATCCTGCATATTATACCGCGCAACAAGCATGTCATCTACATACAATAGCAAGATAATATAACTTCCATTTTTTAGCCTTTTAAAATAAACACAGTGATTGGAATGACACCTACTATAACCTTGTTCTGTCATAAACCTATCAAACTTCAAATACCACTACCTTGGAGATTTCTTTAGGCCATACAAGATATTTTTCAACCTGCATACCAAATTCTCCTTCCCTTTGACCTCATACCCCTGTGGTTGTTGCATATAAATCTCTTCCTCCAAAGCCCCATGGAGAAAATATATTTTTACATATAATTGTTCAAGATGCAAATCTTCTACTGCCACAAGACTTAAAATAGTCCTAATTGAAGTCATTTTAACAATAGGAGAAAACATTTCATCAAAATATATACCTTTCTTTTGTGCAAACCCCTTTACAACAAGTCTAGCCTTGTACCACTTTATTCCTCCATCTTCTTCCTTCAACCTGTAAACCCATTTATTCTGCAATGATTTTTTTTCTACACACAACTGAATCAAGTCCCAAGTCTGGTTATTTACCAAGGAATCCATTTCCCCTTTCATGCCTTTCTCCCACTTCCTTTTAGTGTCTACTTGCATTGCCTCTTCATAACTTTTTGTTTTACTAGAATCGGTCAACCATAATTAATACAATGAAGGAGAGTATCATTCAAGGGGTCTACTTAACCTAGTATATATTCTAACAACACTTGTAGGAGTTTGAGGTACATGTTGCTCCTATTGTTGTACATTTTGATTTTCTGGTACCTTTGGAATTTGTTTTTTAGTGATCTCATCAAGCACTATGTATTTTGTTTTTTCTTCTTCATGTTTCCTTCCCTGCAACTAATCTTTATACATGACCTTCTCATTGAATATGACATCTCTACTCCTAATGATTTTGTGATTTTCATAATCCCATAAGAGATAACCAAAATCCTTAACACCATATCCAATAAAGGTACACTTCTTGGATTTCTTCAATCTTTGTTCTATTTTCTTTTTCAATATAGACAAATGCTTCACAACCAAAAGTCTTCAGAAATGAATAGTTTACCTTTTTACCTATCCATGCATCCTCTGGAATGCTACCGTCCAAACAACTTGAAGGTCCTTTGTTTATCAAGTAAACAACAATATCTACAACATCTGCCCAAAACTATAAGGGAAACCTTGCATGCAATCTCATACTCCTTACACACTCCATGATGGTCTTGTTCATCCTTTCTGACACACCATTTTCTTGTGGTTCTCATGAAACTATATTATCTCTATGAATCCCATGGTATGAACAATAATAATCAAACACATTGTTGCAATATTAACCTCCATTTTCTAATCTGAGACACTTCAACCTTTTTCCTATCTCATTCTCAACCAAATCTTTCCATTTCTTGAAAGTATCAAAAACATCAGATTTTTGTTGAATACAATAAACCCATTTTTTTCTAGTTGCATCATCGATAAAAGTAACATATTAACGAGAGCCATCAAGAGATGATACTTGAGATGGTCCCCATACATCTATATGCACAAGATCTAACTTTTCATTATTCTTTACCTTTCCAACTTTAAGAAATCTAACTCTCTTCTATTTTCCATAAACACAGTGCTCATAGAAATCCAAATCAATTTGTTTAATAGCTGGTTATATCCACTCCTGTAGAAGCTAAAGAGATATAAGAGTCAGTATTACCAATACATAAATATAATCTACCTACCTTCTCTCCTTTTTATATCACCAGTGATCCTTTGGTGACCTTCCACGCCTTATCTGTAAATATAGATATACAACCTTCACTTTCCAACTGTCCTGTTAAAATTAGATTTTTCCTTAGATATGGTACATGTCTTACCTCTTCCAATAACCATTAGTGTCCATTATTTTTCTTTATTTGCACCTTTCCCATTCCAATGATTTTTCATGGTGCATCGTCACCCAAATGAACCTGCCCAAAATCACTTTGAACATAATCTAGAAAATGTTTCCTATGGGGTGTGGCATGAAATGAATCCCCTGAATCTACTACCCAAGACTTAGAAATATCAATGACAGAAAGAATCAAATCATCTTGTAACACATCACTTGTTACAGTTGCTTCCTGATTTTTCTCTTGTTGTCCATCTCTTTGTTTCTTTGGAGCTCCGCAATATTTCTTCAAATGTCCTTTCTTCCCACAATTACAACACTCTATCTTTCCCAATATGGATTTGGATTTGGTATTCCTAGAATTCCCACAGTTCCCTGAGCCCTTTCCTCTATCCTTTTGTCTTCCCATGTTCTCCATAGTCAACACATTACCTAATGTATCACCTATGATTTTCCATCGCATTTCCTCACTAAGGATAACACCAACAACATCATCAAATTTTAGAGTGTTTGAACCAGAGACAGAATTACTTACAACCATGACCAAGCCATTCCATCTTTATGGAAATAAAACAATATTAGAAGATCCCTAACCTCATCATCAAAGTCCACTTTTACATGACTTAGCTTATTAGTAACCGTATTAAATTCATTTAAATGATCTACAACAGACCCGCCTTATGACATCTTCATATTAAATAATCTCTTCATTAGAAATACCTTATTGGATTTCGAGGGTTTTTCAAACATTTTATCCAATTCCTCCATCATCTCCTTCATTGACTTTTCTTTTGAAATATTGAAAGCCACCGACGCTACCAAGCTCGGCTGTATCGTTCCTAGTGCCTTTATATCAAGAACCTCCCATTATTCCTCCTTCAAGGTCGTCGAATTCTTTCCTATTCCACCCAATGGTAGGAATAGATCCTCCTTATATAAATAAGCTTCCACCCGCATCTTCCATAATTGGTAGTTTTGGCCATTAAATTTCTCGACCCTAAACTTTCCATCTTTCGCGATTGGTCCCACTCGAACCTAGAACCCTCTTTTCTTGCGTGTTACCTTTTGCTCTGATACCATTTGTTAGAAAACTATGATCATGGAGAAATATAATAAAACAAATGAAGAAATAAAACACAAAATATACACAATACAACAGAGACACATATATATGTGGTTCACCCAGTGTGGGCTACATCCACCAAAGAAATTGTCAGGTCCTTCCTTTTTATTATCCAACAAAATGAAGGGATACAACCTACAACACACCTGTTGTAACTTCCTCTTCTTTCTCTCTTAGTATCCTCTCTTAGAATACAATAATCACACACATACATAGTCGCAATACAATTCCCTCATAAAAGAGAGTTTCCTTCTAGGGAAAAAACCCTAAAATTACTTCTATCGTCAGATCTGCGACCTTATATTGAACGGTCTAGATTGACTATGAAATTACAATATTTTACAAGGAAATTTTTCCTTCAAGGGCTTTGTCCCTGAACCCCCAAAGGGTGGGAAATCCCCCCTGCGTGGAGGGTTGTACAATATTCATGGGGTATAAAAATGACTGAAAAAAAAATACCTCTGAATCAGGCTCCACAACCAACACTCATGTTCTTTTGGAGCTCTATGTTGAAGGACTCCTTCAAGGAAATGATCCTTCTAGCAAGAAAAAAAAATATGTTGACTATTTCCCACAACTCAAAAAGAAAATCTATCTTATCTTCAATATTGCTAACCACAATTTTCCTAACTCCATAAAGTAACTGTGGAGCTCCTTTAATCTTGGAATATTTGTAAAGCATTTCTTCTAGATATTCCTTAGTCCCTTTAATAACAAATGATTATGTAAATAAGTGATTATGGTTCAATGTAACTTCCATTTCAACGATTCTTATTTTCAACCTGATGTTTTCTTCCTTCTACTAATTTACAAAATGTTTCAGTAAATTTTTAGTTACCTCATGCATCCTCAAGGTTCTAGTGGGCCCTAAAATATTAGTATCCAAAATAGTGTTGTGATCCTCCAATATATTTTTTCCATTGACCTTGACTCTAGCTATATGAATATTTCCAGTATCCTTATCATAACTTGCATGGTGTACATTGATAAAGTTATCCTCAAAAGTGATTAACTCATGTCACATTACTTCTTGTACTATCAACTTGTTCTTCTCCAATTGCATAATTTCCCAAGTAGGAAACTTATCAAAATCATCATCCATCTCTATATTATTCCTATTTCCATTAGGTCCTCCAAGTTGTTCTTATTTATCATCCTGGGGGCATCTCTTCCTTTCGGGAATAGGGAAAATGATGTTTTATTTTTCTTGTTTATGTTTATTTGGATCTTCCCCATCATCACCATCATTGCATTCTTCAACCATATGCTTTCTACTACCTCCACCAAATGAAATAGAGTTACCCTTCTTGGGGCAAAGTGGGGTAGTATTGGTAGAGTGAGCCACAAATCCTCCTCATATACTAACTCTCAATATTCCTCTTTTCCTTCCTTTAGGGATTGGTTCATTTGTAGCTCCTTTCCCTTTCTTTTCCTAGACAATTTTCCTCTTCGACTATGTATTTTAAGTAATTGAGGTATCGATATCACTATGAAGAACTAGCTCCTTGGATTTTGCTCCAAGGATATGTGTGGCATTACATACTCTATCAATGCCTTTATCTTCTATATCAATATACTCCTTGTCTCTTGATTCTTTTGCATGTTCTTCTACCTCAGGAAAACATGTACTATAGTTGACTAAAATCACATGAGTTTCAAAAATCCCTTTGGGGTCAAAACCTCGAAGTACATATGAATCTTTCAAATTAAATGAGTTAAAGAAACAAGAAAATGAAACCAAATGTGTTATTTTTTTAATGATGAGTCCCACAAACTTGAAAAGGGTGGTGATGAATTGATTCTTCTTCTTTAAGTTAAAGAAATTAAAAAACTTTTCATAATATTTGCATACCTCAATTAGATAGAATTGATCACAAATAGATCTCGGAAGGAAATAAGGTTTCACTTCAAATCCATATAGTCTAATATAAGTGTAACATTTTTCATTGAATTGGTTTTCCTTCCCTACGAGGAAATTATGGGATTCCATGGTCAACTACTAAGTTTCCCTCCCAATCAACATATGGTTGAACCTTCCAACAAAACATCTTGAACTCTATAAAAATGGGGTGCTTTATGTCTTAATAAAAATGGGTACCAATATTGAATTGGGTCATGTTATCATGGTCTTAATTAACTTGGGCCAATTGATGAAAAACCTTAATAGAAGTGTTTTCACCCTAATTTTAAAAAATGTCCTTGTGTAGAGTATAATACATGACATATAACACATACCTAGGTCCCTATATTGTAGTCTCCTCGCCAATTATTCAAACAAAAATTCAAGATAATTCTTGATATGGTTCATCGATATCACTGAACTCAATTTGGTATGGTTTATAATTTCTTAACAATGGCCATGAAGGCCACTCTTTTAAAATATTTCTACCACCTCCATGCACAACCAAGAAGGAATCAACCTCTAAAAGATTCACTGGTTCTGGAAGGTGGAGCATTCTTTAGAATGTCAAAGGAATTAGAGGTATTGGATGCTTGCTTTCTTCTTTCACGCTCATAAGTCAATTATTAGCATCAATTTTCTTGGAACACCAATGCACAACTTCTTTGAATTCAAACATCTTTTCCATGCAACTGAACTTTACCAAACCTAAAGTACAAAGTTTGTTTTCTTTTTTCTCTTCCTCCTACATCTCCAAGGACCATTTATAGGAAACAATCTAATGAAATCTTTGTTATTCTTAGCCAACAATTTTATAGTATCTCCACAAAAGAGTTCTAACTTCCTTCTAGGTGACATCTTATCCCTTGTTGCAATTTCTGTATTCTCTAAATGTGGACTAAAAATTGTGCACATCTTACGACTTTATTTTCATTTTTAAAATGGTGTATCCATCGAATCTCATGGTGAATGGTTGATTTATCCATAAATGTTTCTATCACCAATTAGCCATCAATGTACCTCACTTTGAATAAGGCTTCCATGTGTCATTGTAAGCAGAAGCCACTTGTGAGGGAGTAAATGCACAGGGAAGGACTAAGGGAAAGGAGGGATAAAGGAATGTGTATGGAAATTTCTTTTTCATCCACATGATAAAATTCATATGGCATGTGGAATGCGAGGAAAGAGAGGGGAAAAGGACAAGTGGCATGCACACTTTCACATATACATGCCAAAAATCACGTGGGATGCAGAACATGGTAGAAAGAGGACGTACAAAGAAATGGGTTCAACATCCACACATTAAAGCTCATATGGAATTCAAAGTGTGGGAAATTTAGAGGGTAGAGAGGGTGATCCATTTCCACACCTACGTGGAACTTTGGAAGTACAAAGATGTATAATGTGGAGGAAAGGTATGACACAAGGTCTTCTACATCTGCATGGAACTCTTGTATGAAATGTATAATGCAAAAGAAAGGGACAATAACAAAGAGGTCAAATACTTTTGCATCTACATGGAAAATGCATTTTGAATGTAGAATCAATCACCCAAATTGATTTTAGTAAAATTCTTCCACGTACAGAACTTAGCACCCTTTTCTTAATGTTTCAACAAGGAAGTCTCTAGATATTTTATTAGTCTCTTTCTAGGGAATCTAAAAAATAAATAGTGTATTTTATATGACTTTGAAAACTAAGGATCAATGATATGTAAACTATCATGGATATTCCAACAGAACATTTCATCATAACAAATCTTACAGTATCAATTTCTCATGTATCGAGTTTCCTAGGTCACAATATTCTAAAGTCTTTTATTATAGAGTTTATTGCCTAGACCTTAGATTTAATATTACCAACACAACACTCAAATTTATGCAAATAGAAATGAAAAAATCAAACAAATTAACACACCATCCACATAAATGAACACAATATGTGACCTGGGATACTCGATACATGAGAAAACCCAACTAGAAGGCGAGGCCTATGCTCTACTCTCTCTTTCTCAGTTACGAAACACAAGTACAAAGAAAGGGGCACTTACTATGGAGTTTCCATGGACATTGTGACCTAAATGGTTGTTATAGAATCTTCTACATCCTCTACTATGCTTTAATATCCCAATCATATATGCTCTTCTCAACTATGGAACAATAAAAATACCAAAATAATGGAACCCCTTCCTTCCCTAGAGAACCAATATTTAACATAGCCTGATAGTCATTTAAGGTTAGGGTTAGGGTTTTTGCAAGCCTCAACCCTCAATTAATGTGAGGGTTTTTTAACATATATAATATTATTGAGATTACATATGTGACTATCCCAACATGTGTGAGTAATAGGGGATGACATGGAATCCACTTGGTACATGTTACCCCCCCATGCCTAGGGGTCACTAGAGGAGATCATGTATCGTGGCCCCTAGTGGAAAACATGATCCCAACCATGATGATGATCAACATGTCCACATATGGAAGCCTAGTATCCCCTCTCATTTACCTTTATAGCTATAGTTCAACCAAGGATCATCACATACAAGCAACCCAGTGTATGGGAGATGGTAATCCAATGTCACTATGAGGTATGTAAGTCCTTCTTTCATGCGAAGTGTTGTGCACAATTTTTTGGGAATGTGGATGAGGATATTTGGATGAGTTTGAATAATGGATTAATGTCTTGGGAAATTGTGTCAGTTTCCTTGTTTCACCTTGGTGGCCATCTTCTATTCCATAGTCTTGTGTGGTCACTGCCCAGGGAAAAGGGGTACTACTAGGGGGCCCTCACAAGGGTAACATTATGTTCCCCACCATACTTAACACTTTCCATCTTGGAGACTACCATATTGTAATAAACTTTGGTAATGGGTCATGGTCGATTATCTCATGAGAAGAGGGGTTGAAGGCCCAAAGGTTGATTGTAGTTTCTACTAAAAGAATAAGATAATGATGCTAAATAAATAAAAGAATAATAGAAACCTTGAAACCTATTATCCCAAGAAGTGATGTTATAGCTTGAAACCTTCTAAAAGGGGACTTGAAAATATGATAAACGGAAAAATAAAAAGGAAGATAAAGGGGCTTGGAAAAAATAGCACCTATAATGTGGTAACTCAAGAGCAATCACACTCTCCATAAAGGAACTCATAGAAATGGATTAAATGACACCATAAGCCATGAAATAAGCCCTAAAACCATATCATTATCACACTTACTCTTGAAGGGTTTCTTTATTTATTTCTTCCCTTGGGACCTATCCCTTTACCTAGGTTCTTTTATTTCATGTCTAGGTGGTGCACCTAATAGGGTTGGATGAAGGCCCTACCATACTTAAACTTGCCAACTCACATGGGGTCCTAGGATGGTGTGATGATTGAAGGGGATACTGAGGAGAATCGTTTACATGGATTATGTCTTAAATTGAAACTTACTTTGCATGCTTTAAGGAATAATATTGCTTATGAACCTTGCCTAACCTTGTCTTATAATTTGGTTTGTTTTGGATGGCCCTGACATGGCTCTTTGAGAAACGTCCTGGGATTGTACCTAGGATGTTGTGCCTTTATTGTAGGACATTGTCATGTGTGATGGAGAGTAGTGGGTCATCCATTGACTCACCACCATCATACATCATCTCTCACATCCTTGGAACCTTCAATGATGCACAAATGGGATTGGTTTGAGTAGATTCAATCATGATGGCACGCAGATGGGTTGGAAGCCCATAGACTAGGAAGAGTACCCCATAGCTCATTTATCCATTGGATCAGGGATGTTGCAACAACAAATAGTCGGATACCTTGAAGAGATGAGATTCATCTCCTTCCATCGTGGATGCAACACTTAGATCCTGGACGTTAGCCCTACTTTGATGATGACATCATCTTCTAGGGTATGATGGAGCTAGGTTTAGTTGACACGTGGGGTATTGATGATGATTGGCATGAAATTGGGTGAGGAAATATATAATTTTCTCCCACCTTCCTCTATATTTGTGTCATGTGTCCCTTGGAGGCCTATTCCTTCCCTAGGAAAGATTGACGTCTCACACATGTGGGCTATTATGATGCATTTTTTCAATTTAGCATTTGTAAAGGGATAATTGAGGGATCAACCCCACTTGAATCAATGTTATGTTATGTTATGTGGAAAAATTAGGATAGGATAGTGTTGAGACCCAAAAGTAACATCCCCACTACCCTATTATACTCCTCATCTATACCCTTTTGGCTTACCTAAGCTTGGGTGAATGACAAGAACGCTACTATTAGCCATTGATAAGGTCATAAGGTAAAGTGTGATTAATTCATGCATTTTTTGGTTTATTGAGCTAGGAAATTAAACGTTTCATGTACTAATGCTTCAATTTGCCATGTATAATCTTTGACCTCTAGATAAATCCAGGCTTCCTTTACTAGCTCAGCTATCCGATACTTGTGCACCAAGACTGCCACTGTTTGAATCTGATATCAAGTGCATCTGGTACCGAATCTCACCTATTACGATCTAATACCAATGGTCGTGGACTGTCGTGATCTGGTACCACCATTTGCACACTGTCGTGATCCAGTACCATCTACCTATTGTGATCTGATACCAATATAGAGAGCCGAATGTATCAAGTTTAGTCCAGATCACGCCCAAGAAAATTGTTGGATGTTTATTTTCTTTAGCAAGGCTATGTTAGAATAGTTTGTTGATTGCCTCATCCTCATGCACTTCGTGTCATGAGGATGAAGCTAAAATATGTAACCGAATAATTAAAATTAACAATTGATTGATTTGCAAATCATTTCAACTCCTTTTGTTTCACGACTAAGACTGTTAAATAGTCGTGGCAAGGATGGTGGAAGTGTGGAGAGAGTTAGAATATTACATCATGTGAAGAAGCGTGTTATATTGCAGAACATATTCTGAGTGAAGATTAATAGAAGGACGTCAGTTATCTCCATGTCTTGATTGTCTATGATTAAATGTGAGTTGAGTTGTTAGCATAAGTTTGATTCTATGTTTGAAATTTGAATGAGACTAATGTGTGGGTTGAAAGCAAGCTTACTGTAGACTCCAGTCACTGACCTGTTGAAGCGGCAAGGGCCCACTGCCCAACAAAGGTTAGCATATTTGTAGATTAGTATTAGCATTTGTTTTTAATAGTGTAAATGTTAAATTAGCTGAAGCTTTAATTATCTCAGATGATAGCAGTACAACTTAGAGTAGGATTTCCATTATATGATTGCTTAGAGATCTTTACTCGCTCTGCTTTTGCATATGATCTGTTTTTATGAATCTGATTTTGTTTCATAGACATGAATGTTGGAAACAGTAGTCAGACATATCTGAAAGATAGCTAGTGAAGTTCACAACAAGACATTGTGAACCACAACATACTCAGTGTATTGACTGTTGAACTACCCATGCTATGTCTTGATGATTCATGTGTGATTTCTCTTTCAGAAGTGTGGATTTCATAGTTAGTTTTCTGGGTCAGATAGCAGAGTTGATATATCAAACCAACTCCATCTCATACTTGCATGTGCCATAATGGAGTAGATAGCCTCTCTGTGAAAGACAACCAAAGTGCATTTTAGTTTGCTATTTTGTTTTGTTTCCAGCATACATAATTTAGAATAGTTCTATACTCATGACATTAGAATTACCTTTCTTACTGGTGTCTTGTAATTATGTTGATTACGAATCCTAGTTTGATAATTAATGAGTGCATTATACTAAACATATAAGCAGCACAACATTTTGGTGCTGTTGCCGGGGAGTTGCAAACGGTAGGAAGTGATTTTTAGCTTAGATTGTTTGCATAATTTTTTTTATTTCTAAAGGCTGCTTGAGGGAGGAGGATAAAACGTTTAAGACTTGAGTGAAGAGCCACGCGACCACTAGAGTGGGGTTCTCCGAAGCCAGGTTGCCTTCTTACCTTATAGATAGAATTAGGATTTCAATTCAGTTGAGAATCAAATTTCCATTTTATGCATAGATATAGAGATAACAAGGGTAGATTTGTAAGCTCCAAAGATTCAAAAACACCCCCCCCGCCCCACTAATCCAACTGACACTGGTGTAGGAAAAATTCCACCAAGAGAAAATTCAAGGGCAACCAGCAAGGCTCCAGAAGGAGAATCTAAAACGGAAGAATCGACACTTGGGCAGGTAGAACGTGAGTTTGCTGAACATTTAGGAGACATAAAAAATCTAGTTTCTGAACCATCCATCAGTAGAATGGATTAAGAAGAAGGAAATGTAGCCACAGAGACTGAGACTTTTGGTTTTCCAATCTTAGATATTTCCAGAAGCATCAACATGAAGAACATCCCACTATCATCATTACCCACTTTCAGAGGTATGTCAACTGAAGATCTAGATTTATTTTGATTCGAGTTTGACATATTATGTAGAAGCTATAACTACTCAGACGATGCCCAAAAACTTAAGCTCTTTCCTGCTACAATAAAATATTTAGCCTTAAGATGGTTCATGACCTTAGGAGAAAATACAATCCTCTCTTGGGATCAGATGAAAGACACATTTTTACGGAAATACCAAGACTTTTGAAAGGATAATGCTAAAAACAACATTTTTAAAATGTAGCAAATAGAAGATGAAAACCCTGAAGACTACCTAGAAAGATTCTTATACAACTATAAGAAGTCAAAATTATTCACCACAGACCCAGTTGTAGTAAGAAATGTATTCTTGAAAGGTCTTAGAGATGACTGCATAGAAGTTTTAAACTTGTTGAGTTCAGGATATGTACACCAAATTTTTTCAGAAATTGTAGATTATTGTAGGAGATGCTCAAGAGGACAAGCTAAAATAGGCAAAGGACCAAGAGATCCTTTTAGAAGAAATACAAAACAAAGCTCAAGGACTGTCACCAGAACTGAGTTAGGAAACTTATTGGAGAACTTTAAAACATACATCTTGAGCACAATCAATAACCAGTTAGATACTCTAAAACTGAAAAAGAAACAAGAAGAAGAGGTTGCTTTAGCAATATTTTGTCATAGATGCCAAAAGAAGCACAATGAGAAAGAATGCCCATTAAATGTCATAGAAATCTGTAGTTTGTGTACACTAGAACACCCCACATCTGAGTGTCCAACTTTGCTTGAGCTACAAGCCATGTATAGGGGAGGAGGAGTCTCACAAGAAAAACCATACCCTTCAAGAAGACCTTGGAGAGCCCAAAACCCCAATACATTTTATGATCCTAATGTACAATATCAACAACAACAATGGGGTCCTTCCCCAATGACCTATCCACAATGGACACCTCAAAAAGCTCAAACTCAACCTTGGCAACAAGGTTGGAGGGGACCTATGTATGGAAATCCCTCTTACCTTACATATCCACAATACCCTGCAAACATTTCCCAATTACTACCTGGATTCAATGCACCACAAATGCAAGCTTTACTCCCACCTCCTATACAACAACAATTTACAACCCCCTTGAACCCTAACCTACAACAACAACCACCTATAAATGCCAATCAACAACAAAACCAAGTTGCCCACAACCCTGTGAAACCAACAACAATCCCTAACCCCAATAATTGAACCACCCACCCGGTACAAAATACAGAAGTTCAAACCTTTCCCACCTATGAAATTCAACTATGATCGGGGAAAGTTGTAAACCAATCAGATCCTGCAGTAATAATTCAGGAAGAAAATGATAATCATTCTGAGGAAGAAAACACTCAAACCACCCCTACAGAAGAAGAGACCTCCCCTCCTATTCCAATCACTTCTCAGTCTGTACGATTACCCCAACAATTTAATCTCCCACCCTACCCCGAAATACTATTAGTAAAGAAACCTAACCCACCCTTGCACAGAGATAAAGAAGATGAATTACGAAATGTATGTATAAAAGTACCTCTGCTGCAAGCCATTAAGGATATCACTATATATGCCAAAATCATAAGGGATATTTGCATTAAGAAACCAGAAAGGAAGAAGAAGGAACCTCCCCTTGTTCAGGTGGTGGGACAATTATCTGAATTTATTTCTGAAATGCCATACAAATATAATGACTCTGGAAACCCAGTAGTCACTGTTGAAATTAATGGTATTTCTCTACCAAACACACTCATTGATTTGGGTGCAACAATTAATGTAATGCCTTTTGACACTATGCAAAAACTCCAAATCAACCAGTTAAGACCAACCCAAACCATGATAGAGTTGGCAGATAAGTCAGTGATCAGCCCTGCAGGAAGTCTAGATGATGTCACAGTCACTCTAGCTTCTTGAGAATATCCAGTAGACTTTTTAGTCATCTATTCTAAATCATCCTCCAAACTAGGACACCTCGTGGTTCTTGGCTGCCCTTGGCTGGCCACAACAAATTCCTTTATCAGCTATTGGTCTGGTGAGATGACTATATCCAATGGCACACATAGCCAAAAACTTGTTCTCTTCCCTCCTGCCCAACCGGCACAGGAAATACTTGTTTGGTTAAGAAACCCTTATGGAGAGGAAGATTGCATCAGACCCCTATTAACACTTGAACAAATAAGAGGAATACAGGAACAATCGGATGAACAAGTCTTAAGTTTATTTTTGGCTGACACAAATTGCATTAAATACCCAAGGTCTTTTGCAGAATTGTCACATATTTTTAGTTCCGAATTTCAACAAACTTGGCACCCTGATATCACTCAATTATATACCTTATCACCAGCCTCCTCAGAGAAGGA
>JZKD02S1861574.1:1101307-1129933 GCA_000966675.3 Picea glauca | reverse complement strand
AAAAATAAAAACAAAAAAAATAATAAATATAATCTTCGTTAAATCTTGTAACAAGAAGGGAGTAAGAAATTTAATTGATTCATAAAAATATGTTGGAATAAAATTAAAAAAAGGGAATTAATTGTTTTATTATTTTATGATAATTTAAATTTTATTAATTAAAAAGGGAAAAGGGAAAATGTTAATTTATACACCTGGCAATTTGAGTTCTAAATGAAAAGGGGAAAGAGGGAAATCTAAAATATTTAGAAAACTAGGAAAAGTGGGAAACATAAAAAGAAAAGGGATTCACAAGGGGAAAAGTAGAAAGTCAAACTTAGTAAGGGTATTTAGCATTTAAGAGCTTTCTAATTTAAACTGAACTAGCAATTTAATAATGGGGAAAGTCATTAAAACCTGTAAGAGAATTTGGGGACACCTAGGAGCAATTCTAGGAGTGACTCTAGGTGGGTGAGGGAAATAAGAATAATTAATTAATTAAATAAATTAATTTATGGAGGAATGAAGGGGATGGGTGACACTTGTACGAGGATGAATTTTTAGGATTTAATTTTTAAAAAACTTTAATTAAATGAGATTTTAGGCAAGTGAGGGACTTCAAAACTCTATATAATGAAGGGAGGATAAGGATGATGGATCTCTTCTATTTGTGTAACTTTACGTTGCAGAAATCTATACTTGACTGACTTAGCTTGTGGGAGTTGGGACACCCAGCTCGGTGAGCAGTGGTAGCTCGGCTTTGCGAGGTGAGCTGGGAGCTAGCTGAATCTTTGAAAGTGTGCGTGGCTCCTTTGCGGCTCGGGGGGCTAAGGGGGAAGAAGAGTACCCTTGGTGTTGGCTAGGAGGTATCGGTGAAGTCTCATCAGTCGGCAAGCGGGAGTTGCATGGAACGCACGGGACATCAACTTAGAGCGAGCGATTGGGCAATGGTACGCCTTCTTTATTCCGCATGGTAGAATGTTAGTATGAATTGTTTTTTCAGTTATGTATTCTTATATCAAGTAAAGAATATGTTAGTCATAACATTCTAGTTGATGAATGAATTTCCCATAGCCTTAGCTGGATGATTGATTGATTTCCCATGGCCTTTGATTCCCAACATGTCTTGACCGTCATGTGGTTTTGATTGTGTTGATTGCGGTCTACTTTTCCTTTGTCCCTAGCTCATTAGTCCGCGCCTGAGCAGTCGGCCAGGAGCCTGATCTACAATCGTCACTTCAGCGTTAATAGACCTATGGATCTCAACGCCCTACTTTTCTATGCATGGATGATGGGCGAAGGATGTTTCTGTCAACCGTCCACCCTTGATGTCGGTCCTTGGATGATGGTTCACCTTATGCCCTGATGTGTTTATTTAACCCTGTAATGTGATTGTTGGCGAAGTTTGTCCTTAAACTCGGCATGCTTATATCTTGTCGTTATCTCGTTTTTACCCCATTGTTATATCTTGATGGATCAGTCTTGACCCTGCGTTTGTTATTCTTGGACAATTTATAACTCTGTGTTTTGTATTGATGGACAAATTTTAACCTTGCGTTTTTATTCTTGGATAAATTATAATCTGCGTTGGATTGGTATCCTGGTAATGTAAAGGATTTAATCTCAGTCTACATTTTTTTATAAATTGGTATCTGGAGTGTAGAAGATTTAGTTTCACTCTACATTTTTTTGGGGCATCCGTGAAATAGAAAAAACCTTTAATCTCTAAGTCTGCGTTTTATAATTGGTACACTAGAATTGGATATGTTTGTGTTATTTATTAGTCTTTGTTGGTTGGTATCTTAGCCATGGACAAACAAATTAATTTCCTGTCTACGTTTTTGGGGATCCTGGAAAATGAAAAACAAAAAAAATGTCCTTGTTATCTTGGCCTGCGTTTTTGCTTGGACTGTGATTTTCATGCTTGAATTCAATGAAAAACGTTTCTTTTATATCCCTGTCTGTGTTGTTGGGTAACCCAGGCAAATGAAAACGGTTTTATAACTCCTTGTTGTTACCACGATTATAATTCCTTGTGTTCTGCGTTTTTCTTAAATTATAACTCTGCGTCCCTACTGTTGCCACAGTTCATCACCATGAATTTAATACTCAGACTTTTATTCCCACTATTTGACTATCATGGATTTTCTTTTATTACATAGGAGTTTTTTTTTACCAGACTTAACACCCACGATTTGTGGATCCCAACCATTTTCTGAGTGGTTGTTAATGCCCACGATTTTTGATTGAAAAGGTGGACTGTGATGCTATAGAAATCACCCATGATTTAGCCATTTAAATCATAAATTTACTTGCTGGAATGACCACGTTTTTGATAATTAGAAATTGACTTTGTTTATGTAGAAATCGCCCATGAATTTAGCCTTTAAATCATAAATTTACTTGCTGTGAATCAACCACTTTTGCCTTTAAAAACTTGTTTGCATTTTCCTGTTGAAGGCCCACGAATTTTCCATTCAATGCGTGGATGATGTTGTTGTAAATTCCCACTATTTTTCCCAACAAAGATTGTCTGTAATTGTAGTAGCTCCCATGATTTTTGTTGTTTAAACTGTTGACTGTGTTCCGCCTTAATTGACCACGAAATTGCCATGATTTAGATGATTGTTTTTTCTGTTGTCCACCCTGAATTCACCACCAATTGTGGGTTGCGTTTGCAGTTGAAAGGCCTCGAGTTTTCCTCATTTGTTGACTGCCCCTTTAACCTGGAAACGAAAATAATGGCTACAACGATGTCTTGGGTCCATTAATTTCCTTGTTATTGCTAGATTCATTGTTATGTGTTAGTCCTATTAAACGCCAGAACAATTGCTACTGCAAGGTTAATGGTCGGCCGTTTCCTTTTGCTGTTAAATTTCCATGTTAATTGCAATACTAAATGCTATATTACTTGCCTTATTAATAGCCAGAACTATTGCTACAACAATGTTAATGGTCAGCAGATTCATTCTTATTGATTAAATGCCACAACGAGTTAAATGGTTAACAGTTAGGTAAATCGCCTGGTTATTGCTAAATTAATTGTTATGTTATTCATTATGTTAATTGCCTTGTTAACGGCTATATTAATTGTTACATAACTTCTATGATATTTGCCTTGATAAAATGCTACAGTGATGTTAATAGTAAGAAGTTTCCTTCTTAATGATAGTAGACATCTAGCATTGTTAGTTCGATCAGTATAACTAGACTACATGTTGAGATTTATTTGTTCATAAGTGTTATAATGATAGAATTCTACCTTAAGATTGTCAATGTTGTTATTTAAGTTAATGACTAGTTGTAACTTAGACGTGCCCCATCCACAATGAAAACTCATGTTAAAATATATTGTAATCATTGACTAGTTAGACTGGGGGATTGGTTGGGTCATGGAAGATGTCGGAATTTTGGCTTGTGTCAGCCCTTGTCTTTGTTTTGGTGCTTCGTCAACCTATGGTTGGGGTATGGGTGTGGTTTCTTCTCATTATTTAGTTTCTAGCGCCTCGGATTATCTAGATCCCTTGGTCCAGATAGGATGTGTTGTGCCAAGGTTGTTGACGCATATATCACCTGGGAACGATATGATTCCTAATGAGGGGATCATGGCATGCCCTGGGGGATAGCGACGAACGATATCTTGGTCGGAGTAGGTGCTTTTGTGTGAGTGCTGACAAGCGTGCAAGTTGCTCTTGGCACAAGGTCCGAATGCATTCAGGCATTAGGTCCACGCGCCTTGAGGTTCTAGTCTTGTTCGTCTAGGCCGTGATGTCGAGATTGGGATGTTGTCCCTTATCTTTTAGGCGTGGTCATGTTTGCGTCGGAAGGGGAGTTTTCCTCGTTATTTTTTCATGTTATGCTAGTTGTCTTGAGCCTGTGTGTGGTGTCATAGTAACCTATTTCTTGGACTGTGTGTTTGCGTTCATCGTCAGTGGTGTGGTTAAACTGTTGTCGTCATTGCCTCTTGCCTCTTAACCACTAAAAACAAAAACAAAAAAAATTGTCGCTTGTTGTCATAATGATGGGGTCGTTACATATGGTATTAGAGACGGTTCAACCCGCGACTAGGGATCACTATGACTTTTGTTGATATGATTTGATTATAATGTTGCTAATTGAGTTGACTTGTATGTGTCCAGGTAATCATGGTTAGAGGATGCCGCATACGCAGATGACGGGGTGCTAGTGGAGGAGGCACGATGCCTCCAGTAGCATCCACGCCTGAGGGGTCTAACCCCCAGGGAGACGAACATGCTATCGGGCAGGAGCAGATAGAAGTTGGTGATGTGGTCGGAATGATGATATATTTTCAGTGCATGTCTGTGGCACTGATAAGTCGTTTGGACAGAGATGAGGCCAGAGCGCCGACACCCCCTAAGGGTCCACCATGCACTCCGGTTAGTACTAGTATCATTCACCCTGAGCTCGAGAAGGTCAAATTTCTTGAGTTTTTTGGTGCCTCGGACAGTGCAGCCGTTGAGGCATGGTTGGAGAATATGACAATGTGCTTTGCACTTCGCGACTATACCTCCAACATGAAGGTCTGCATGGCGGTCTTTCAAATGAAGGGGAGCGCTCTTCTATGGTGGAAGACGCTCCTGCCACAATTGAACATGGTCGTCAAAGATGTGTTATGGGAATTGTTCGAGGAACGGTTCCAAGAGAGGTACCTATCCGAGGAATTCATTGAGCGTCAGCTCAATGAGTTCAACGCCTTACGATAGGGCAGTCGTACGGTGCCCGAGTATGAGGCCCGATTTATGGAGTTGCTTCGGTATGCTCCGCATCTTAACACTGAGAAACTTAAGGTCAACAAGTTCGTATTCGACCTTAATGGAATATTACGTGCAAAGGTTAGGATTCTGATGCCTCAAACCTTGCATGATGTCGTCCAGAAGGCCCTCATAGTAGAGGAGGAGCTTATCAGTAGGGGTCAGAGCAGGACTCCAGTAAGACCAGCAGGGTAGGTTTCATCGGGTGCGTAGTAGCATCAGACACCAACCAAACATATGCCAGGATATCATGGTTTCCATAGGGGATCCACATTCACTACACCTCAATGACCGATGCCTCAACAGTGGACACCTTATCGGGGACCACAACATCAACAACAACATTGATCGTAGCAACAATAGTTTAGGCCTGTTCAGCAAAACATACCAGGATTCCAGGCTTGTGGGCCGTCATCTTCTACTTCGGGTACCAGGAGTACTGGACCGAAGAAGGGGTGTTGGAAGTGTGGGGAGCCACACTACCAGCGCGACTGCCCGGTGGAGAGGACTAGAGCATCCAGATCAGTTGGACCCACTATTGTGGGAGATATGGGCAAGGCCCATCGGATTCATTCAGTGGTGAATAACTGTCAGGAAGAGAATCAGTCGACCGTGCTCGAGACGACAGGTACCATTGCTGACTAGATCCTTAGTATTTTGATAGATCCCGGTGCTACCGAGAGTTTCATTTCTGGTGCAGCGCTAAAAAGGATTAAGGTAAAGGCAGTCGAACAGGACGAGTTTAGCTTCGTAGAGATGGCTTCGGGAGACAAACAAAAGGTTGGAGGAAAGGTTACGAGCTGTACCCTTAACCTGGGAGATTTTGTCACTAGGGCCAACCTGTACGTCATGATCTTAGGATATTCTGACGTCGTGATTGGTATGGACTGGTTGGAATCACATGAGGCGATACTCAACTGTAAGACAAAATGGTTGAGATTGGTCGATGATGAGGGACAAAGACGAGTGATTGTAGGTCGGAACCAGGGAGTTTCCTTGAGGTTCATCTCTTCCTTGCAGCTACAGAATAGCATGAACAAGGGATGTAAGCTTTATGTGATCCTTGTGTTAAACGGGAAGGGAATAGCGGGAGGTCTAGAACACCTTCCGGTGGTGAGAGAGTTTGCAGACGTCTTTCCGGAGGAGTTACCTGGGATGCCACCGGAGAGGGAATTGGAGTTTACTATAGACCTAAAACTGGGGACTGAACTGATTGCTAGAATTCCTTATCGGATGTCGACCCCAGAGTTATAGGAGTTGAGAATGCAACTGAAGGAGTTGCTGGACCTAGGACTGATACATCCAAGTGTGTCACCTTGGGGTGCGCCGGTTATTTTCATACAAAATAAGGATGGGTCGTGGAGGCTCTGCATTGAATACCGTTAATTTAACAAGGCCACAGTCAAGAATCAATATCCGTTGCCAAGGATTGATGATCTATTCGATCAGATGAAGGGTGCGACAATGTTCTCAAAGATCGATTTGCAATCAGGGTATCACCATTTACAGATCAAGGAGGATGATGTCCCTAAGACCACCTTTAAGATGAGGTTTGGACATTACGAGTTTACTGTTTTATCGTTTGGACTGACAAACGCCCCAGGGGTATTTATGATTTTGATGAACGGGGTGTTCTGCGAGTATTTGGACAAGTTCGTCCAAGTATTCATTGACGATATTTTAATTTACTCTCGAACAACGAAGGAGCATGACAAGCACTTATGCTTGGTACTACAGTGTTTGCGAGAGCACAAATTGTATGGGAAGTTTTCTAAATGCTCATTTTATCAATCAAAGATTCACTACTTAGGGAATGTCATCTCCGACGAAGGCATCACCGTGGATCTAGCCAAGGTTGAGGCTATTATGGAATGGCCTGCACCGACGAATGTCACGGAAGTACGTAGCTTCATGGGTCTAGAAGGATACTATCGATGGTTCATGGAGGGATTTTCAAAGATAGCAAATCCAATCACGTATTTGCAGAAGAAAAAAAGAAGTTTGTTTGGACCGAGAAATGCGCAGAAGCATATCGGAGGCTCAAGGAGCTGTTAACAACAACACCGATACTAAGGGTCCCTGACATGGACGTGGACTTCCTGGTATGCACTAACGCATCTAAGGAACACTTAGGCGGATTCTTGATGCAAGACAGTCGAGTGATCGCTTACATCTCGAGGAAACTGAGAAGGCATGAGGAGAACTATGCGACACACAATTTGGAGTTGTTATCCATCGTTTATGCCTTGAAGGTTTGGAGACACTACCTTTTTGGATGAAAATTTGAACTAAAGACTGACCACTATGGACTACAACACATCTTTTCACAAAGCGACCTGAACGCGCGACAATGACGTTGGTCATAATTGCTTAGCGAGTACGACTTTGAGATTACTTACATAAAAGGAACAATGAGCCAAGTGGCAGATGCATTGAGTCAGAGACCACGTATATTTTCGAGTTTGCCTCTTCAGACTAATCTATGGGAAAGGGTTCTAACTTTACAGTGTGACGATGAATGGTACAAAGAGGTGAAGGGTTTTATCGAAAAAAACACGATGATGGTACCAAGATTTGAAGGATTTACGTTTGACGACGATGGTTTATTGAGGTTTAAAAATTGGATTTACGTACCACCGAATGACGAGTTGAGGAGCTTGATCCTAAGCGAGACTCATAGAGAAGTTTACATGGCTCACTTGGGAGTCATGAAAATGAGGGCATACCTTAAGCCCTTATTCTTCTGAAAGGGAATGAAGGCAGACATAGTCAAATATGTGGCCATATGTCTAGAATGTCAGTAGGTAAAGGCTAAACATAGACACCCAACAAGATTACTACAGCCACACGCTATTTTGGAATCAAAATGGGAGGTTATTTCGATGGATTTTATTGTGGGATTTCCACTCACGCCAAGGAGACACGACTTGATTTTCGTAGTAGTAGACACTTTGACAAAGAGTGCTCACTTTATTCCTGTGCATATGACTTATCAGACACTCGACATAGCTAGAGTTTTCATTAGTGAGATTGTGAGGCTGCATGGCATTCCTAAGAGGATTATATCCGATTGTGGATCGGTGTTTAATGGACGATTTTGGACGAGTTTCCAAGAGGCCTTGGGAACCCAGCTTAACTTTAGTACTACGTATCACCCGGAGCGGACATACCAAATGAACGAACCAGACCTTGGAAGACATGTTTCACATGTACATAATGGACCAACAAAAGCATTGGGAAGAATTCTTGCCACTGGTGGAATTCTCTTATAACAATAGTTACCAGAACACCATTAAGATGTCTCCTTTCGAGTTTCTTTACAGGCGACCGTGTCAGACGCCTTTGAGTTGGGATCGGCTTGAAGATAGGGTCCTGGTGGGACCTGAAGTGATCCAATAAATGAAAGAGAAAATGAAAATAATAAGACAAAGGATTAAAGAAGTGCATGATCGACAGAAGAGTTATGATGATGCACATTGTATTGACCATAGTTATGAGGTCGACGATCGAGTCTTCTTGTGGGTTAAACCGCATAAGAGTTCGATCAAGTTTGGAAAGGGAGCTAAAATCTCTCCTAGGTTCGTGTGACCTTTTGAGATTATGGACAGAAAGGGACCCGTGGCCTATTGACTAGCCTTTCTTGATTCTTTGAGGCATATGCATGATGTTTTTCATGTATCTGTTTTGAGACATTATATTAGTGATCCTACACATGTTATTGACATGAGTTCCTTACAGGTATCAGATGAGGGGGCGCTCACGGATGAGTCGATCTGCACCTTGGATCATCGCATTCGAAAGATACGGTGTCGAATGGTAGAGCAGGTCAAGGTCTAGTGGGACAGCTATAGTCCGCACTCGGTGACCTGGGAGGACGCATATGAGATGCACCAACAGTTTCCATTTTGTTTTGATAGATAGGCTTATGATACTATGGTACACTTTATTCGGCATTTATACTGTGAAACTTTGGAACGAATTTTATACCAAGAGGGGGTGCATGTAACATCCCTCTCTTGCACATTGAGCGAACTTATTCTTTGAGAACACTTGCTCGCAAGTGATTTGGATTTTAAGACTCCTTGTGTAAAACCTGAAATCCACCTGTTCATGGTTCTTCCTTGTGGCTCTACATCGTGATTCATGGCCCGATGCCTTCAACCTATCAAAATACTTGAAAAACTAAACTATGCTTACCACAGGACACCTGCACACACATTCTCTGCCTGCAAAAAAAAATGTTTTGGCAATTGTCTATTTTTCGTTCATAGATCGAATCCCCCATGCATCGGATTTTTAGATTCTTTAGCTTTGAAACTTGGCACGCTAATGCGTAATAGTAAGCATCAACACCTATACACTCTTAGGCACTATTTCTTTGACATCTACAAAATCTTTGGCACTTGCAATCTCGGGCACCTATCAATTGTCTTTATTTTGTTCACGGGACAGATTCCACAATCATGAATGTTTGAAGATTTTAACCTTAATGCTATCATAAACCTTTTATGAATCATTAGAAATGGAACTCAGGGATTGCGCTTGGCATAGTGTATCGACCTATAATTGATTTGTGACTTAACTCATGGCTTGGAATTTCATTTTATTCTCTGCTGAATAATTTTTGATACTTGTGACTGCCTATCGATATTGAAGTGATTCCTTGAACATTGAAATCAAAAGGCGGAATCAGATACCCTATTTAATGAGTAAAAATAAACACAAACCTCCAAGGTAGATATCAACACGAAAGCAAAATCCTGCAAAGCCAAATCAACGAGCTCTTTGATGGGATCAATGATACTATGAGAAAACAAAAACCGATGCAGAGCCAACAATCATAATCGTATTATTGTTCAAATAACGTTGGATTTCTTTGACCTCTTCTTGGAAATATTCCTTTACAAGTACACGCCACAGCTTGATTTAAATTGTGACCTGGCTGTAAATTGACTTGTCGACTTGGCATACTGGTGACTCTCACTATTTGCAAAACTGGTAGATGCGCATGTATTTGTCAAAATTATGCAAGGTACACTTATACAATTGAACAAACGACACCTGTAGATGAGGTGAAATAGGAATGGCGCTCAACGCTGGGCTTTGTATGTTGTCATATGACTTGATTCTTGACTTAAATCATAGCATGTGAATTGGGACTTGGAACTGTGGGTCCATATACTTTTGGTTAAAAAGGAAAACCCGAGAGGTAGGTTAAGTAAAAGAAACAAATTGCAAATGCATATAGAGCTTGAAATATTAATAGACTTAGGCATAGGGAAAAAAGCATAGGTTTGGATTAAGGGCTTAGGTCACTTAGCACACACCACTCCTATTTTGATAATTTTTTATAAAAGCTCAATAAACACTAGGAACACATCCAAATCAAAAATCTCAGGCATGATTTATCATTTTTTTATTTTGGAGGTCAATATGGCAGATCCAAAGACCTTTTGGACAATGATGAGGTATATCAAGGTTTGATGGAAGATCAAAGCTCATGAAAATTTTCCAAAAGATCAAAACTTTGACAAAATTTAATGTAAATATGCTCAAAACACTTTCAAATTTTAAAAGACAAATTTGAGTGCTAACACATAGTGGAATTATTGAAGGCCCAATCAATTCCTAACAGCACAGGGTAAGGACAATTATCATCAACTATTTCAATTACCTCAAAATTGGCAAATTTTCTTACTCCGTCGATGTCCACAGGGACATGTTCTAATCTTCCAAAAGGGATTGTAGCTTGTTGATTATCCATCCTAAGCCTGATAGGGGAATTGATCAACTTCAGTTTTCCCATCAGTGTCTAGGTTTGCTTCATCATGACATTGACCTCCGACACTAAGTCGAGGACTACATATTCTATCTCATACTCTCCTATTTGAGCATTCAAATGTGATTCCTTATTTTTCCTTCTCTTCTTACCGATTTGGTGTACTAACCTATTCAGTAAGGGGTCTATCTTTCCTAGCTCATATTGTCTGATTAAATTTTGTAACTCTTGTACAACGCTTTCATCCTGAATCAACTTAATGCAAGTATATAAAAATTCCATGATCTTTCTTACCTATTTTCCTTATTTTGGAAATACAGACTGATCAAATTCCAGAGGCATGTCATATTCTCTCACTCCTGGTCTTGTCTTTGATGAAGAGCCTTGGTCTCTTCTGAATTCTTTTATGGCTTCCTCAAATATTTGTATTTCTTTCTTTGCATCAAAGGTTTGGGTTTTATCTGCAACTTTCCTAATTCCTTAATCTTTTGTAGTCTTCCCTTAGGTCATTTTATCATCTTTTGTAATAACGCCTCCTCTGGTTATAACAGTGACTCTAGGGTCTTCTCCATGAGGCTCAACATACATCAGTTTCACTTGCGGGTTCTGTTGAGGTCCTCGTCTTTCTTGAAGCTTAGCTAGCAGCACATGACAATCTTCTATAACATGGTCAAACGAGTTGTAGTAGCTGCAAGTGGTACAAGGGTTCTGGAAATCCCTTGCAAGTTGTCCTGGTTGTGCCCAGTTAGAATAGATGATCTGTCCTCAGCCTCGACCCATTCCTCCTCCTCATCCTCTTCCTCTAAATCCACTGCGAGGATTGAAGTTTCCTCTCCCAGGAGAGTTATACTACATAGTTTATCCTTCTTGCTGTACTTTGCCTTGAATCTTATATATGTCTCTCGACCTTTCATGCATGAGACTGTAAGCCCTACAATCCCTATCATCATGTCCTACTGACTTACGGAATGTACAGTATAAATTTGTAGGTGTCTGAACATAATTTTGTATGTAGTAACACTCACCAGGGTGATGTCTGTTTTTGCATACCTCGTACCAAGGTAAGGTGACTTACTTCAAAGGGATCGGAGCTCTAGAAGCCAAGTATTCATTGAATAGGGGACAATGTTCCTTGTCATGGACTTCTGATCTGCATTTGACACACCATATGTCTTCTCTTTTATCTTTTCCCTTGTCTTTATTCACATCTTTGACTTGTATAGACAAACTAGTTAGCTGACTCAAGATCTGACTCATACCTGAGCTGGATTCTCCCATAAGGGGTGATTCTGACTTCATGGCTATCTCCAATGCCTCCGCCTGCGAAGACATATTTTTTTGCATCAGGGGAACTCTAATGTGTTGTAGAAGGGCAACAATGAACCATTCCTTGTTCTGATCATCAAGGATTTGAAAATTCAATCGTCCTGTTAAGGTCTTGAATCTTTGATTGAATTACCAAACAGGTTCGACCACCTTCTTCTTGATCTCTTTTATCTCTACAATACATTGTGACTCCGACTTAGGTTTCTTGAACTCTGCAATCAACATGTTCTTGATCTGATTCAATGACTTAGGTTGTGCAAGTCCTTGGACAAGCTTCATGTACCAACTCAATGCGGGATCCCTTAGAGTGGTACTAAAATGGGTTCTTTTCACAGCTTCATCAGTGTCATTTTTAATATTCCATATAGATTCACATAAGAAATAGTGCTAATCAAGATCTTCATATCCATCTCCCCTAAAGATAGGAAGCCTTATCTCATTTGCCATAGATCTTCCTAGGGTTCCTGACTGAATATGTGGTGGATTACTATTGACAATTCTCTGGACACTCTAGTGGCTAGGATTACTTTGGTTTCTTAATACTACTGAATCAACATGAGGGATAATAGTACTTACTTTGATGGTCTACGCAGTTTATGAGGTTTCAGGTTCTCCCCGACGAAGCTATTCATCTTTCCCTTCCTCTGTCCCAACAGGTTCTAAATGCTCCCCATCTGTCAGTTTTGCCTCTTCTCCACTGTAGAAACCCTCTTCCTCGTGGTTCTGCTTAAACAAGTTTGCAAGGTGAAGTTCTCGGAACACTCTCCCACTGCGTGTATGTCCATCTTTTTTGTCGATGTCGCTGTCCAAATTTTTGAACATTATCCTTTTTATATCCAACCAATCTACTGTATCTTCAATATGTTCTTCTCATGCAATAACATCTTGAGTCTCAACTTTAGGAATTGTAAAATTTTTCCTCTGCGTCCCTTGAAGAAGTGTCTCTCATCTTGGCTGTATGATTCTACTCCATCAACAACAAACTCTGTGATGTACCCTCCAATGGTGCTATCAAACCAATGATCTATTGCTCATGATACAACGTTATCAACTCTTTTGACCTTCTTGATCAGCTCCGACTTCCAAACCACAGGAGGTCTAGGTTGGATCTCAAACTGGGTATCTGCTAATATAGCTAGCCGCTCATACAACTCCTGATGGATTCCCCCCAAGAAAAATTTGTGTATATCAGTAAAGATATATTTCTCCAACCAATCCTCTGAACTAAGATTAGGGTTCTTGTTCTGGGCTTCAGCGAAGTCCTTTTCTTGATCCTCTATCCACTTTTGAGTCTCCATCTTCGATGGAAACCACCTTGACATCCCCTCAAGAAGATTCTTGTCCCGGCAACAGAACCATTTGTTGGAATAGGGGCAGACCCAGGGTTCACCTCCAAGAGTGCACCAACAAGCCTTAACTACTGGCCCTTTTGGCAGCACATGCGAAGCAGATGTAGTCTCACCCGAAGCAGTTATGAGGGGGTTGCAGGACAGAGATGTCTACAACCAAGGGAAATATCAAGTGGATCTAATACATAACAGTACAATATGCATAAATCACTTATCAACTTAGCTCTATTATGCACATCTACTTATCAGATATAAATAGTAATGCAATCATAGTATATCAATGACACAGATAAAATACCAATCACACACGACACAAAATATACGTGGTTCACCCTCTCTCTAGGGCTACATCCACAGAACTGTGCTATAATATATTAAGGTAAAACATATAGTTCTTTTTTGTGCTCTTAGCTAGCAGATCTTCTTTCTTCTCCTCTCTTTCTCTCCCCTCCCTACACACCCAGCTGCAGGGTTGATCTTCGCACCCAACTGAAGATCTTACAATACCAGAAGGCTCTCGTACTTAGCACTTCTTTCTCACACACTACTTATTTCTTGATCACACAATGACAAGACAATAACAATAATCATAACACCAACCCAACCCAGGTCCTTTAGACCTCTATTTATACATTACAATAGTTCACCGACATCCTTAGGCTGAAAACCTAGGTGTCCAAAACCCTAGATACCAAAACCCTAGGTGTCTAAAACCCTAGGTCAAATTGACCCATATTTTCAAGGCTTTGCTAGCCTGTCTTTCCTTACTTCTCGCACGGTACTTCAAATCATCCAACGATGGATTTTTCTGCTTGCTCAGTTGTCCATGGTCCTTCTTTTTTGCTTATCTATCGTCCCCGATCTCCTCGTCCAATGGCTTACTTTGCTCCGTCTTTTCTTCTCTTTTGCTCACTTCGACCCAGTAACAGTCACTGTGTCTTCCGCGAAGTTCGCATTCTCCCTTTTCTTTCTTGATCTTCGCTTGCTTCCATAACCAAGGGCCAACAAGCCATCACACAGGGAACAAAGAAGGTGATTTGAAACTAAGCACGAGCCTTTTGGCATATCGAACAGAGATATGAGTCTATTGCGTGAAGAAGGAAAGCTACATACAAAATATCCAATCGAAAATAAAAATTATAAACACATAAAGAAGGCGCAAACAAGTAGTACGTGGATAATAAAAAGTTCTTAAACAAATTAGTTTTGTTTAGTGATATGTTAAGAAAGTTCCCAGACAGCTCGAATGAGGTTATAAAACTACTTAACTAAAGGAACCGTTCACTAAATGAGATAAAAGAAGCAACGCCCAACATGTGCAAGAGGGGAATTTTTCTGAAGAAGATAATTTTAGGACAAAATTTATAGAAATCAAATTCTGAGAGAGAACTTTGGTAGAAAATTTAGAGAGAGGTATGCTTGGAGTGCTGTGAGGTCTGCTTCATTTCATTCTTCCTTTACTTATCCAGCAGGGATTGACAGAATCATTGGCAGTAGGGGGTCTTGCGAAGCAACGATAAGGATAAAGCGAGGATGAGCTTGTTGGCCTTCATAAGGTGAATGTTTACTTGTTAGTTTGTTGTATTCAAGCTTGATTTTATTCGGCGCTAATCAGTTTCTATATGCAGGTTTTCTCCTTGTGATTCGCCTTCATTTCTCCATTCCACTTATGGCTCAGCTTTCTTTTTTTCTTTTCCCAATTGGTGTTTCTATTGTAAAATTATTCTAGAGGGGCTAAAGATCATATACATATCCCTAGTCTATGCGAAGACTTGTAGGTTTTGAAAATTCAGGAGTTTGTATGGGAAGTATTTTAAATGAAAATGAGTTTTTTTTCCACTCTAAAACTATCTCTTTGATTATTTCTTTAAAATCCTCAGTTTTCCTCATCTTCTTTTAATACAACATTAAATATAGAAATAAAAACAAATACAAACAAAACATGTTTATTTTGTAAATAACCATGTGTATAAAGTTTTATTTATTAGCTTGTTAATATGTATAAACTTTTATTTTTGCTTAGTTTACTATTTTGATTTTATTATTTTTTATTTATTTACCTCCTAACTTCTAAAGGAAAATATGAAAAAATATTATATCATTAAAATGTTACTCTATAGTCTTCAAACTAATGTTTATTTATTTAACTTTTCTTTTAATTAGATCACTTTAAAACTAACATATTGTATTAACTTTTTATAGCTTTTGGTTAATCTTGCTTTAGTTATTGTTAAAATAAATACAAAACATTTTCCTTTTTCCTTTTTGTTATTTACATTTTTTTTATTTAATTTTGTTACTCCAAATGTATAAAAGCCCACATAGAAGTAATTAAATTGTAAAATAGCATAAAAATCACAAATAAAATAAAAATCAAATATTATTAAAAGTAAAATTACAAGGCAAAGAAATTCATGCTTGGACTGTAGGTTAGGGGAAAATGGGCCTGGAGTTCAATGTGTTTTCTTGTATGGGGATTTAAGCCTAGGGTAATATTCCTGTCTCTTCTCACCTAGCCCCGTGAGAGGTTGAAAATGTTGGTGTTGGGGACTCTCTAGTCCCTAGGTGTCAACAAGGTTGTTGATACAGGTGTATGTGATAGATTTTACATTGACAGGTGACACAGTGATAGATTGGATACAGTGACAACTTGATAGAAATGGAGACAGTGACAATGAAACTGGAAGAAGTTCTTTAGTAGTTTGTGAGTTGCATAGAAGAGAGTTGGGAACATCCGCGAGTTATAGAAAAGCGAGTCAAAGACATCTGTGTGTTGCACCATAGATAGGTCATGGATCTGTAGAAAATATTTGAAGAATATTGGTACGGGTTGTGATAGATTTTCAGTGACATTTGTGACAGTGACAGAGTTGTGGTAGTGACAGTTGTGATAGTGACAAAGTTGTGGCAATGACAGTGACAGAGTATTTGCATTGACAGTGATTTGGCATTTATATTTCAGGGCGTTTGGATGGGGAAAGTATAGGTGGTTGTAACCACCTTCCGGTTGTATCCGAAGAACTCATGGGGTTGTATCCTCCTCCTGGTTGGAGCCAGAGAGTTACAAAGTTGAAGCTTCCTTCAAGTTGTATCCTAAGAAACTAGGGGGTTGGAGCCTCCTTTCAGTTGGAGTTGGAGAATTGGAAGTTGGTGCTTATTTGAATTTAATTCTTTGACATACAAAAAAAACATTATGTGGTTTTCTCCCGCATTGAGTTTCCACGTAAATATTGGTGTACTATTCATTGTGTGGATGTGTTTATCATTGTTTATTATGCATTGAGAGATGTTAATGTTTATGATGATAAACTGATGAACATTGTTGAATAAGATAAAGGAATATAAACCGTGGTTAAAATAAGTATAAATTGCTCATTAGTGATTCACCCCAATAATCCCACATTAAGTTATTTTCTTGATATTATAATCCAATTTCAATTTAAATGAAAAGTAAAAAATTGTCAACTTTTTGAAAGATTTATTCTAGTTTTTGTTCATGTATGGGGATTTTCCTTCGTATGCTAGAATGATTGTAAGAATGTTTATTTATGGCATAGACTTTTATTGTGAATTCATGATTTATTCTTATTGTTTCTTTCCAATGGTTGATAACTTGTGAATGTGAGACTATAATTAATAAATTAAATATAGGCTTACCTTGTTTTCCTTGTTTCTTTTATATATTTTTGTTATAAAAAAACAATAAAATATTTCTTTTGATGATAGTCATAACTATTGGTTTCATATTTTGTGTTTGTTCTTGAAATCCTAACTAGGTGCTTATAATTTTAGTATTTCATTTTTTTAAATCATAATTGCATATAATTGCATATGGGATTTAGAATTTAATAACCCAAACAAAAATCCAAAATTCGTAGTAGGGCCAAAAACCAGAAGAGTTTACTATCTCAAATGACAAAGAGGATTATTGGACCTTATATTCGGGTAAACTCTCATAGTTGATGACAAACATTTATCCATGTCAACAAAAATACACCACTCGAAACCTTTCTTTAAAAAATATAGGAGTTCTCCATAGATCAACCATAATGTAGACACTGGGCAATTTTCACCCCTCGATATGGAGGTGTGAATGTAAACAAGATAGTAAGGGCTTTCAATTATTTAATTTAATATCTTATGGAAAACATATTTCTATAGTCTTTGCCAATTGACAAGAGGAGATACAAATAAGAAGTATGTACATGGCATATGGACTTTGATTATAGGCATGGAGCACAATGTCTAGTGGTGTATGAGGGCATGTTGGTTTTGACTATGGGCATAGCATAGGGATTGTTGTTGATTTAGAGGAATTGTTGAAGTGTTAAATATTGTAACAATGAATGAAGATATGGAATAATCTTAGAAGGTTTGAATTTCTATAAAATCCCATCTATAGTGGAAGATAATAAAACATTAGTATTTAGTTTGCAGTGTGAAAATACCAATTCCATAAATCCGTTATTGACCCTAGTGAATTTGCTTTTTACGTTATTTTTTATTTTTTGAGGATTAAGGCTTTAAGATAACTTGGCACTTATCAGGAACATAACCCACGCTCTTTACAAGTCACAACTAAATTCAATAGTAGAAGTGAACATTGATTTCAACACATCAAGTATAAACTTAACATCAATGAAACACATTTAGCATTGAAACCTAGATGATAATGATGAATGCACTAATAGTGTAGTTCCCTTAATGAAAAAACATTACTACATGAAAATAAAACTAGTAAACATGCAATGAAAATTGCAACACAAACATGCATGATGATTTAGGAGAATTCCTTATATTCTTTTGTGGTAGCATAAAAATAAGCATTCTTTTGAAATCACTAGTGATCAATTTTTTGTCATTTATATATTCTTACAAAAAATGTTGTCTTTTAAGGTTAGTTATCTTAGTTATCTTATAGTGTATCAATAGATAAAAACATGGAAATAACAATTATTTAATGGGTTGATTGCATTGTTTGAGGAGAATTAGAGTAACTAAGAAAACAAATATTATATAAAGAGCACATTAGTGGAAACTTTTTATCCCAATGTTGGAGCATATTTATATTTGTGATCTTGGAAGTTGTTTTGAGATTTGAGGGATTAAAATTATACTATTATTATTTTGTCCATTTTTTCCATGCAATAAGTGTTACAACAAATTTTACCTCACCCCATACAACTTGCTTGGATGGAATTTCCATTTCTCTATGCAGACTTAAAGTCCCCTTTTGTACCTTCCAGAGCCAGAAAAACACATTTTTCCACATATACACGCCCTATCAGTTAGACAACAAGTGTATACGCATGTTGCTCCACTACAACCCACATACATCGGGTTTGGTGCACAAAATTTAAAATTTTGTTGGGTTTCCATGTCATGTCACGAGATCCATGATCCTTGACCTTCCATATATTGAAAAATCTCTAACTTGGCCCTTCAGTTTCATTTGAAGGCTATAAATTGAACCATATCCAAGCCTTGATAGAAAAAATCAACTTTGAGAGCAAAGACACTCTGGATAAATTTCACTTCATATTGAGTCTACATCCCTTTGCCCTTGAAATTCAGAACCCCTTGTTCAACACCCAAGCTCTTCCTTCTTTGTGATGGAGAACCTCATTGCCTCCTTTATATGAGCTTTCATTTGGTGGAAGATTGAAGTGGTGGAGGCCCAACTAGAGGGACTTAGTTTCTCGATTTTTATATGTGTCGTTATAGAAGTTTGTCACCTATATACTTTTGCTAATTATTTTAATAGAAATACACTTTTCTCGTCCAATTGATATCTTGCAAATATTCGAATTATTATTCCATGGGAATATTTGTCATGTATGTTAATGGATTGGTCTCTTGGACTTGTTTGGTTAGAATGTAATTTATATAGCATACTTGGGATTAGAGTTGATTTATATGTGTCATTCTATCTATTGTGGTTTACCTCATTCCATAGAGAAATTTTCCTCGTAACATAATTGGTGACCATACTAGGGAGTGATCTTGTTTTTTGGCGTTTAGACTGTTTTCTCTTTGGTTTTCTCTCTGTTAGCTTGAGTTTCCTTATCGCCTAATTGCTTAACATCCTATTTTTACTTTGCATATGTGATTCTTGGCTTAACCCTTTCCAAAGTAGTGTTTTACTAGGTATATGTGGTTTTTCCCTTGAAAGACGCATACATATGCGAGTTGTCCTCCTTTAGGGTGCGTACATACGTGTGTTTTTCTCAAGCAGTCGTGTACATAATCTCTTTAGTCTTACTAGATAATTTTGGTGTTTGTTGGGTGAGTTTGTTTGGTTGTCGAGTCTTCTTTGGTCTCTATCCTGACTATTAAGTGCTTACAAAGTGATAGGAAGCCTTCTTATTGTTGAATTTTTAGGTGGTATTCTTTCTTGTCATCATTTTCATTGGTTTTCCTTGCACATTGATTTGAGTTTTTTCTTCTCGGTATCTTGCTTGGATTGTCTCTTTTTTCTTGGAGTAGGGTCTGCATGAGAAGTTGCTATTTATTCCTTACATTTTATTTTCTTTATATTGAAAATAAAAAAAACATTTACTCATTTTTCATTATGGAATTTTCTCTTTTGATTACTTTGCATTGATTTTGACACATGTGGAGAAATTCCATTTCATTGAAATTGTAGAGATTGCATTGGAAAATTTGCATTTAGAAGCATACCATCTCTTTGAAATTCAAGATTAGTACTTAGCAGTGTTTTTATATTTGTTTATTTTTATATGTTGAGTCGTAATACCATCAGTTTCACGACCCCACCTCTTGAGTAAAAAGAAGCCATTAAAATTTACATTGATTAATTAAAATTGATTAGAAACGATTTTATTTTTCAGTGTACACAAACAAGTATAGGACATAGGACCTTGGAATAGGATTCTGTGAGTAAAATTCTCCAATTATATTAAACTAAGCATATGTGTCTGACCAGGGAGTGGTGAAACCCATTATGTAATTAGTGACTTCATGAGGCTCCGCTCACACTAGATTTAAGTACGAGGTCGTGCGAAGTTGGTTACAGAGATATCCCTATAATACCTTCTTAGCGTCAAAGATATTTCTGGGATTCTATTCGTATTTGGGGGACTTTCTAGTACCTTTGTATTTGAGAGAGGAAGTGCTTTCAATATTTCAGGCTTGGTTACCCTGCCCATATGGCAGACCAGACTTACGACTGTTCTCCTACGCATTAGTTATATTTTGGTAGCTCTAGTTGATTGACATAGGTAGCCACATAGGTTACTTGTAAGGGATATTCTGCAGGTACCCTGAATCAGATAAGGGTTGTTTCAGGATTAATCCGTAAGTGCGGACACGAACCGATCTCCCTAGATCCACCTGGATCTAGAACAAAACAGAACATAATACTACTCTTTCCCTAGATCTATCCTATTGAATGAACTAAGAGATAAGGATTATAGACATACCTTGTGAACGCTTTCCTTAGGTCTCTGTTGTTCCAAGCTTAGCTCCAATGCTCTTGCACCGTTCAGATCACAACAGTACAAACCAATCGAAGTAAAGGTAGATTAATATGTTCAATAGCTAGTCTATACATATGATCAAGGAATTATGTAATAAAGTGACATCATCTTTATGGGAAAGGGACATATTACTGTATTGAATTAATCGAAAGTGAAACTTACAACCTGAGCCTTGATGTCGTAGGTCTCCTTTCGATGGCTCCTAGCTCTGACACACACACTTGCTCATGCATGAAGAAAATCAACTACTTGTGATGACCTTGCTGGTGCCTCTAGCTGCTGTAGCATCAGTCCTTCATACAGGCTTTCAACAATTCTCCAATCAATCTCTTGCTATCTTGCTTCTAACTTTCTCCATGAGAAATCTCCTCAATATATAGGAGAAGATAATTTAGTTACTTGGATAGAAAATGATCCCAAGATATCTGAAATTCCAGCACTTGAACAACCATTCATTAGCCAACTCATTCTTCTCGAAGATTCTCTTCTAGAAGGCTCGAGAACTTCATCTTTTTCCTCTTTAAGAAGATGTTCGCACCCTGGAATTTGTTACAGTGTGAACTATTCGCACCCTAGCTTAATGCAGCCTGCGAGAATCAGGCATTCTCGCAGGCAAGTATATAGGTGGCCTGCAAACTTCTTGAAAAATAGAGTTTCTGGAAACAGACAAGTGCAACTTTTCTCAGGAAAGTATTCTTAGTGAAGAGCTTGATTTTCCATCATCATGACATCATCATAACATCATCACGATGACCAAAATTGTGGATAACAAGGGTCGGACAACACACAACCTTTATGGAGGATTACCTCTCCAGGGGGATTTGACTAACTGCAATGTTAAGCCCATGAGGGACCTTATAACTGATTCTAATACCTCCAATCCTTTTAAGGGATTATCAGGCCCCTCTTGGGTGAGACATACCTACTCTAGTGAGGGAGGTGCATTTTCAGCCACTGTATCTTGTTTGTGTGCATTGGCATTGTTGCTTTATCTTGGTGTGCTCTATGACTATTAGTTATCCCTAAGATTTGGTTTTATATCTCAAGTCTTGAGTTATCGTGGAGAAATACCATACTCCTCGCAGGTCTCATCATTTGTTGAATTTACCATCACATCTTGAGTCGTTACTGAAGTTTCCCTATAAAAGGCATAAAGTTAATAAACATGGTACATATATCTCCACCTCCCAAACTTGTGATTATCCAGTTATGAGTATTGATTCAAACCTGAACGTCATAGGGAGTCCCTCAATTCCTATATCTTCCATGATTAGTGGGATCCCTTCGACTCCTTCAACCTCAATGGTTTGGGTGTCGAAGATCCCCTCCTCTACTACTACCCAACCTGTGGGTTCTACTCAACCCATAGGAACAAATCCTTTCAAATCTCTTTTTGGTATGTTCGGTTACAATTCTTGGTCAATACCTTCAATCTCTAATCCCTTTTCTTTTGGTATTCCCAACATGATGTCTCAACTCTCATCCTCCATTCCAGTGGATAATGTGAATCCTAGTTTTTTACTTAGGGGAATGGCTCCTCTATATGCTCCTATCTTGTTTTGTGGAGGCCATATTCCCCAGACGAATCCTACAATTGGAGGTTTACCTTGTCTTTCTTCCGGGCCTAATCCTAGTATCAATGCTTCTGGATGGAGTGCTCAACTGGGCAGAAACGTTACTTCCTATATTATGTCCTTTATCCCCTCTTCCTCTATGTTGATTCCAACAAACACATTTATTATGGTGAATCCCCCTCTGTCCTCCAGAGTTCCATTTGGAGGGAGTCAGTTTCACACTATGGGAAACCCCCAACCCGGAGCCCCTTCGATTGGGGGAAATGTATATAACCCTAATTATTCCCTTTCCATGGGTATGGTGCCATAAATTTTTTTATGAATCAGTTTGTAGGAGGATATTATTCTACCGAATAGGTCCATGACATATACCAGAACCATGGATGGTTTGCAATCCCTCCATCCCAATCTTTCCTGGGAGCATGGACTCAAATGTCGCAACCCCAACTCCATTTTCTAGCCATGCTTAATCTTTCATATTTTTCAAAATTAATGAATGTACCTGTGTGTCACAATCCATTATGCCCCCCCATCCCCACCAATATTCCTTCAAACATTCCAAAATTCGAAGGCAAGACTGGCGAGGATCCGGGTGATCATGTCACTACTTTTCATCTTTCGTGTTCGTCTAACTCCCTTAATGAAGATTCTATTCATTTGAGGCTATTTCAATGTGTAATCACTGAGAATCAACCTCAAAATGCAATGAGGATAATCCCAATAACCATCAAGATAAAAATAATTTTTATGATATTATAGCAAATGGATGAAAACTCAAGAAAATGAGTGTGAATTACAACTTACTTCACATAATATGCACCAACAAATAAGGCTATGAATAACTTTGATCAGGGTTTTAGAAAGAGGATGGGTAGGTGGAAGACTAAGAAAAATGAAATTTCTATCATCTACATCAGGAAGTATGACAAACATATAAAGTAGAACTCTGAAATAATATCTTATAATCAAAGAGATGAATTCTAACATATATGTAAACAACATTACAACAGATCCTCTATTCCAAAAAGATATAAAGAATTCAAATGAATCCTTCACTAGACTGTAATCAGAATTAGAAAGACAACAAAGTAGTAGGAAAAGAACTGATCTTTATAATCCAGATAATCTTAAGTCTGATACATAAAATAGAAGGTCTTTTTGTAAAAATACATAGTCTCAAATATGAGTCTCTCTCAATCCATTCCAACCCCTCCTCAAGAGCTCTCTCCTTCCTTAAATAGAAAATAACATACAAATATCCTTAGGAGGTCAAATCCAATATACTCCATTGGATTGTAAGCCTTGGAGATAGGTGGCAACAATCAAAGAGACAAAAATCCAACAAACTGCTAATTTTCAGGAAATTGTTGGAAGTCATTAATAAATTCTTTCCACCTCACTGCATGAGGTATTTGATGGAGAAAAAACTTAGGTGCATGTGTCCCTTGAAATCTAAAGGATCCTTGATAATCCATTCTAATCCTCCTTGATAGGTGGCAACCTCCCAACAAGGTGAATATTCAAACCGTAATCGCTACATGAAATTTTGTAATGCCGCTCCAAAACAATTTCTGCACATTCGGTAGTGCCACTTCTATGTATAATATCTCTCAGACCATAACACATTTTGAAAAAATGAGAGAGGCTTTTGTTATTTGGTATGTGATGAACAAAACCCTCCTCCAGTTTTCAAAACTACCTTCCGATTTGTTCATAAATAAAGTTGTAAGTTAGTCACTCAAAACTTGTAGAAGCATCCTTGCAAAATAACTCTACACATTTGGTGGCATTGATCATGTATTAAAATATGCGAACTTGGTAGCACCCATCATCAAAAAATATATGTGTATTTGGTAGCACCCAATTAAGTTCAGATTAGGAGTTTTCGTAGCATATAAGGTAGAAAAATTGCAGAACATACTACATAGACGATTATGTGGCACCATCTTTGAAATAACTCTGCAAATTCGGTAGCACACCTCCTCTATTTTAGGAAAGTCTCCCTTTTCATAAGCCTACTCTTTAATGTGTGCATGGATCTGGGATTTGGTATATGCGTTAGATTTGGTAGATAGGATAGGTTTGATTTAGTACACTTGATCACACACCACCTTTGGCCAAAGTGATTAATGGGAAAATGTCAAGGCTCGATGACGAATTGGGAGGCTATTACCATAGGCAAAGGACCAAAGGAATAGGCAAATTTAGCACCAATTTGAAAAAGTAATTTAAAAAATTTATGGTGCACTTTTGAGTTCTAACACTGGCTCCAACTAGGATGGAGGCCTCCCTGTGAGGCTTCCAAAAACCTATCAGCTCTAGTCGCCTTATCCATTGGGATATGGAGTCAACTGTGCAACCAACCTCTAAATACTGTCAAAAATTGCCACTTCTTCAAGAAACTGCAAGACACGCTAGAAACTGAAGGAAATCAATGCCCAGGAAGTAAGTTTATTACCTATGCTACCTTACCCTAACTCGATTTCCTAACTTTCTCAAGTAAAGGAAAATTTCCACAGTAACCATTCAAGCAACTTTATGACTGAAGGAATCCCATCTATACCAATGATCAATAGAGAATAATAGAGGTCTAAAAATAGAGATAGAAATTCTTTTAGAGAAACATGTTTACCCATGAATACATGTGGAATAATGAAAACTATAAATTTCAGACAATCTGAAACACATGACTCCATATACGTTGCAACTGGATCCTTGAGACCATGGTTGGAAACTTGATGATTGATAAAAGACAAATCCTCATACATACATTCCACTTTGCTTGAAAACAAACAACCTTTTGGTTCCCTAATCAGATTTTGATCATCAACAATTGCAGTCTCTTTTCTTTCAACATGATGATCACAAGATAGTGGTACAACCGAGTTTAAATCACACTGATAATTATCATCAGACAAGAACATATAGCTATCTATGCAATCATCAGTTATAATATTTTCAACATGCTTTGAAAACTGATCATAAACTAGACATGCATCCTTGTCCATAGAAAAATATGTAGATGTTGAAGAATCTGATTCCAAATATGAATCATACTTACATCCTTGTTGCTTTTCCAAATCTGATTCATACTCACTGTCTTCTTTCTCATATGTATGTATATTTTCAAAGAAAACCTGCTCTTGGATCCTCCTAGAAGAACAGATGTTCTCCTCAAATTCTTGAGCATCTTAAAATAAGCTTCTTAAGGATGAATACTTTATTTCTCTTAGGAGAAGCACAAGTTATGGATACTGAGCCATAACATAGAACACCATGGTAGCAGTCTCTGTAGGTTAGATCTCCAAGGGCATGTCATGATAAATGTTGTAGAACCTTCTGTTAAAGATGGACATAGATTCTTCCTCTCCTCTCCTCAAAGCATAAAAATCAGCGAGGTACAAATCAAGGGACTTGTTCTCACCCTAATACTTTAAAAAAGAATTGCACAATTTGATCCAAGAACCAATGGAATCAACTCCCAAACCCTTAAACCACACAACAACATCTCCAAACAAGGATTTGGAGAAAAACCTCATGGTAACATCATCATGAACTATCTCAAACTGATCAACAAAGTTCTCAAAGTCCTCCAAATGCCTCTCAGTTGTAACATGATCTTCTCGAGAGAACAAAGGAAGATACTCCAGCAAATAAAGAGGATAAGGATGAAGGAAATATGACATCCTTAAAGGTTTGAACATCTTGTCTCTAATTCTAGATTGAAAAATAGTGGGTTGGATATGAGGTTTAACAAGCTGATGGAAAGGTTAAAGAGTAACAACATAAGGTGATGAGATCTTTGAAGGTTGATCAATTTCATGAGGGATTTCAATATCGAGTTCATCCTTATGAATAGGTTGAGGTGAAGGTATCAAATCAACATCTACAATGTTGGATGACTGAGAGGGGGGGTGAATCAGTAATAGCGTAATTATAATCCTTTTTCTCCAAATAATCCAAGTGTTATATCAATGTAGAATTATTATCCAATAATGAGCAATAAGAAATGAACAATCACACACATACACAGTACACCAGTGTTTTATGTGGAAACCCAAATCGGGAGAAAACCATAGAATAATTTTTTTTATATGTCTTAAAGAATTACATTCATTGGAAGCATCAACTTCCTTTGTTTTCTAGCTGCAACTGGATGGAGGCTCCAAACCCCTAGTTTCTAAGGCTACAACCTGAGGGAATCTTCAACTCCCCAATTCTCTGACTACAACCAGAAGGAGGCTACAACCCACTATGTTCTTCGGATACAACCAGAAGGTGGCTACAACCACTTGTCCTTGCCTTGTCCAACTGCCCTGACGTATAAGTAGAATGATGGAACCATTGTCAACCTGTCACTGTGAGATATATTGTTGTACAACTGTATCAACCCGTACACCTATATCCAATCTGTACAACTACCATGTAATCAATCTGTACTTGAACTGAACATGTATCTACAAAAATAAAACAGGTATGCAACATGTAGCATTGCAGGCTGCGTATGTAGGTGCCCTATCTATTATGCAACCCGCGTATGTACACACCCTAACTGTTATGCAACCTACGTATGCCTTCTAAAAACTAGGGTTTCCTTTTTCTTGAAAACTTCTAACCCTTTGTTACTTCTTTCACATAGATCTGTAACCTGTCACTGTATCCAGACTGTAACTATATCATGTGCATACTTCCTTTTTTTTCTTCTTATATGATTAGTATAATGCATTCATTAATTATCAATCCGGGATTCGTAATCAACAGAGTTACAAGACACGAGTAACATAGGTATTTCTAATTTCACGAGTATAGAAATAATATGAATTGAGAAACAAACTGAAACACAATTTGGTTGGCTTTCACAGAGAAGCTATCTACTCCATTAGGGTACATGAAAATATGAGATGGATTTCTTTGACAGGTCAACTCTGTTATTTGACCTAGAAATCTAACTATGCAATCACACTTCTAAAAAGGGAATCACACATCAATCATCAAGGCATAGCATGGGTAGTTTAATAGCTAGTATATTGAGTATGTTGTGGTTCACAATATGCTATGGTGAACATCACTAGTTCTTTTTCAATTATGTTTGACTACTGTTGCCAACACCCATGTCCATTAGGAACAATCAAATTCATAATAACGGAAATAGAGAATATGCAAAATAGAGTAAATAAAGATCTCTAAGAAATCATAATCAAAATCCTAAACTAAAACTATACTGCTATCATCTGGAAGCTTTAGCTAGTTTAACAGTTATACTATTGAAATCAAATGCTAACACTACTCTATAAGGATGCTGACCATTGTTGGGTGGTGGGCCCTTGCCACTTCAACAAGTCAACGATTGGAGTCTACAGTAAGTTGTCATTTAATCCACACATCACTCTTACTCAAAACCTCAAAACATGAAACTATACTAACAACTTAACTCACATTCATTCATGACTAATCAAGACATGGGAATAAATGACATTCTTCTATTAAACTTCAATCTCAAGAGATGTTCTACAATACGTAACACTGCTTCATATGCTGAAATATGTTATCTTTCTACCACTTCCACCATCCTTCCCATGACTATTTATAAATATTTTATAAATTAGCAATTGTCAAATTTATATATTCGGTTACATATTTTAAGCTTCATCCTCATGGCACGAAGTGTATGAGGATGAAGCAATAAACAAACTGTCTTAATATAGTCTTTCTAGAATTTGATGATTTCATAAACACTCAACAATGATCTTGGGCACGATCTGGAGCCAATCTTAGCATGCTTTGTTTTCCTGTATTGGTACCGAATCATGACAGGTGTGATTCAGTAGATAGTACCGGATCCGAACAGTGCACAATTGGTTGGTACCGGACTAGAACAATCTACGATCGTTGGTAGTAGATCGCGACAATGAATGGTCTGTGGGTACCAGATCTGAACGAAAGATGTGCTTGGTATTGGATTCAGACAGTGGGCAATCTAGTGCACAAGTACCGGATAGCTGAGCTGACATAGAAGTGTTGGACTTCATCCAAAGTTCAAAGGATACACATGGAAATTTTAAACATTAGTACATGAAATATTTAGTCTCCTAGCTTAATAATCCACAAAATTCATAAATCCAATTGTAATTTACCTTATGACCTTATCAGTGACTGGAGGTAGGGTTATTTATCATTGATCCAATTTTAGGTAGGCCAAAAAGGTATAAATGAGGAGTATAATATGGTAATGGGGATGTAAAATTGGAGGCTCAACATTCCCCCATGCCAAAATCATTGCATGTCCTCATGCAACTGATTTTTTTTTTTTTTCAAAACTTGAGACTCCATTCCCTTTACTCTTGTGGG
>JZKD02S1861574.1:1062101-1088786 GCA_000966675.3 Picea glauca | reverse complement strand
ATTAGTAATGAGTTCATGAAAGTGTGATAATCAGAGACAGGTGTTGAAGATTCCTGCTTGGGGAATAGGGTCTTGTTCTCTGTTATGAGATAGTTAGCCTTCAGTACATGTCAATCATTTTGATTAGTAATGAGTTCATGAAAGTGTTATAGTCGAAAATAGGTGCTGAAGATTCCTGCTTGGGGAATAGGGTCCTGTTCTCTGTTACAGAATAGTTAGTCTTCCTTGCAGTATCCTGAAAGATTTCTTTTCCTAGGTTGTTGTTTCTTAATGTAATCCAGGACTCTTTTGATAATTATTTCCTTAAACCTCGAACTCTGCAATAGCTAGATTGCTTTTCTGTAATTCAAAGTAGAACTTCAGTCTGTTCAAGGCAAGGTGTAATTAATGTACTTTTACTACAACTCTAGATTGCTTTTGAGATTGAGCATATACAGTGTGTGATTGCCTTTGAAATAAACAGACTTCCCTGGGTTGACAATTTATGTAACACTTGATTGTTTAGTTAATAAGCAATTACAGTGACCAACATTTACTGTCGAAGTCTAGTTAGGGTGAAATCGTTACTTATAGGCTAATATACTTGTATCCCTTTAATCATGATGAAATACTAGATAAAGGCAACCTCTATACTTTGAATCAGATTAAGCATGGTTCCTTTAACATAGGTAAAGATTATGTCTTCTTTTTCAAGCAACATAACCAAAATAAATTAAAAATACTTCCCTTTAGTCAGTAACAGAACCAAAATAAATTACAAATACTTTCATTTAGTCAGCAACATAACCAAAAGAAATTACAAATACTTTCCTTTAGTCAGCAACATAACCAAAAGAAATTAAAAATACTTCCCTTTAGTCATCAACAGAACCAAAAGAAATTATTGCTTCATAAGGGTTGTCATTTGATGCTTCATTCAGCTCCTTGCTTCCAAATTAAGGAGTTACTGCATGGCTTGACATAAGTATAACATTATTTTTCAATTAGGCGATGTGTCCTGATAGTACCGTATGAGAACAGACTCCTGGTATCGGACCAACGTAGGACTGCTGGTACCGGACCAGAGAAGAATTTCTTGTATCGGATCAACACTGCTGGTACCAGACCAGAACAGAGTATTGTTGATGCCTGCAACTGATGTTTTAGAAAGTTCGTGAAAGATTAAATAAATTGTAGAAATCGACTAACAAAAATAAAATGTGACATTAAAACAAAGGAGGTAAGAATCCATTATTATCTTCAGCTTATTAACAAAACACAATCCACACCTATGTACAAAAGTTTTTAAAAGGTAAATCAATCAATCAATGTGGATCAGTAGGAAGATCTCCTTCATTACTAATCACCTGCATATCTGTATTTTGTAGCACACATGTCAGAAATTCCTCTTTTGACAGGGGTTTGTTATAAATTCTCAATCAGTGCCCATTCACTAGTAGGGGTGTTTGATGTTTGTCAATTTTATTTATTCTGATTGAACCATTATCATAGACAGTGTCAATTTCATAAGGTCCTAACCAACAAGTAGTTAACTTTCCTTTGAAGTTCTTGAACCTTCTGTCATACAACAAGGCCCAATATCCCGGTTGAAAATGTTTCTTTTTAAGATACTTGTCATGCCATTTTGTTCTCTTCTCTTGTACGAGGATGGTTCTTTGAAGTGCTTCCTGCTTTATTTCATCCATCTCATTAAGTTGCAATATCCTTTGTTGCTGAGCTTCGTCTAAGTTCATGCCAACTTATACAGCAGTTCTGAAGGTTTTCATCTGGAATTCTATGGGGAGAAGCATATGCTTCCCGTACACCAATTTGTAAGGTGTATGTCCTATTGTATTCCTCCAGGTGATTCTATAAGCCCATAAGGATTCTAGTAATATGTCAGCCCAATCCTTTTGGTGTAGCTGTTTTGTTTTGGTAAGAATGGACTCAATGAATTTTTTGGTGGATTTTAGTTGTCCATTTTCCTGTGGATGATAAGGTGTATATTTCCTGTGCTTGATCTGGTATTGTTCTTTAACTAATTTGACTAGATGAGAGGTGAATTGAGTCCCCTAATTAGTCACAATTTATCAAGGTACACCAAATCTAGTAAAGATGTCATTAAAAAGGAAATCTACCATTGATTGTTCACTTGCGGCTGGTAAGGCTTTTGCTTCAACCTGCTTAGTCACATAGTCAGTACATACAAGTATATACTTTTTATTCTTAGATGTAGGGTTAATGGGACCTACAAAATATAATTCCCATTTCTCGAAAGGTTCAATGACTACTTGGGCTTGAAGTGGCATTTGGTCTCGTGCAGTAGGCTTACCCATTCATTGTCATTCATCGCAATTGGATACATAACTTCTGGCATCTTTGAAAATATTAGGCCAATAATATCCAGATTTCATAACTTTATAAGTGGCCCTTTTGTCAGCAAAGTGGCCTCCACAAGGACCATCATGGCAGGCTTGCAGAATATCATGGATTTCATCTTCCCTTACACATCTCTTGATTACCAAATCTGGTCCTATTTTGTAAAGACAATCGTCATGCCACATGTAGTTTGCACTTAGCTGAATTACTTTATGTTTTTCTCTAGGAGACAATTTCTGAGGCATCTTCCCTGTTACAAGATAGTTAGCTACATCTGCATACCAAGGAGTAAATGTAGAAATAGCAAATAAATTTTCATCAGGAAAGGTATCATCTACTGGTGCATTATCTCCCAGATGAATCATTCTAGATAAGAAATCAGCCACAAGATTATCCTTACTGGGTCTATCAATAATATTGATGTTAACATATTTTAACAATAAAATCCATCTTGTAACCCTAGGGTTTGTTATTGGTTTGCTCATTAGGAATTTGATGGTTGAATGATCAGTCTGTATAAAAGCTTGATATCCTGTAATGTAGTGTCTAAATTTATTAATAGCATGGACTACAACTAACAATTCTTTTTCTGTAACTGTTTAATTAACTTATGTTGGGGAAATATTTTTACTGACAAAGTAAATAGCATAAGGCAGCTGACTTTCCCTTTGTCCAAGAACTTCCCCTAGGGCTTTGTCTGAGGCATCGGTACAGATATGAAAAGGAAGGGACCAATTTGGTCCTCTTAATACAGGAGTACTTGACAATTTATGCTTTAGAATATCAAAATATACTTGGCATTCATCATTCAAATTAAATTCAGATTCTTTAGATAATAATTTAAATAAGGGAATAGCTAAGCTTGTAAAATTTGGAATGAATCTGCTATATTAGCCAAAATTCCCTAAAAAGCTGTGAACTTCCTTTTGTGAGGAAGGTATTCTGATTTGTGTGATGATGTGAATCTATGCTGGATCAACTCTCATTCCAGAACCAGAGATGTGATGTCCCAAAAAAATACCTTCAGTGAGCATCATCTTTGACTTTTCATTACTTAGGGAAAAATTAGTTTCTTTACACGTATTCAATAATTTTTCTAGATTGGTCAAATCTTCCTAGAATTCATTTCCATGGACTATAAATTCATCCATGTAGACTTCTACACAATCATTGGTCAAGTCAGAGAAAATGGCTAGGAAATCCCTTTGAAAAGTGGTTGGGGCATTACAAAGTCCAAAAGGAAGAACCCTATAAGAATAGGTTCCCCATGGGTAGGTAAAAGTGGTCTTCTCTTGGTCTTCGGGTGCTATTTGTATTTGGTTATAACCACTAAACCCATCTAGGAATGAAAAATACTTCATTCTGGACAAGGTATCCAACACCTGATCAATGAATGGTAAGGGAAAGTAATCCCTATGGGTGTCTTTTTTCAACTCCCTAAAGTCTACACATATTCTCCACTTTCTGTTTTTCTTGGGAACTATGACAAGTGGAGACACCCATTAACTATCTGAAATGGGGTATATGAGATTGGCTTGAAGTAGTTTTTGCAATTCCTCTTTTACAATGTCTTTGAGGGATGGATTCATCCTCTGCTAAGGCTGTCTAACTAATATGATTTGGTCATTAGTGTAGATATGATGTGTGCATGTGTCAGGGTGAATGCCTTTCATGTCTACATAATCCCATGCAAAGGCATCAAACTGTCTTCGTAGCATTTCAATTACTTGTATCTTTTGTTCTGGTTCCAAACTAGAGTTGATATACAAAGGTTTTCCTGGGCTAATCTCAACAATTTCAGTACTTTCTTCCTTCTCTGAGGAAGCTGGTGATAATCTATATAATTGAGTGATATCAGGGTGCCAAGTTTGTTGGAATTCGGAACTGAAAATGTGTGACAATTCTGCAAAAGACCTAGGATATTCAATGCAGTTTGTATCAGCCAAAAATAAACTTAAGACTTCTTCATATGATTTTTATTGTATACCTTTTACTTGTTCAAGTGTTAACAGTGGTTGGATGCAATCTTCCTCTCCATAAGGTTTTTCTAGCCAAATAGGTATCTCTTGTGTCGGTTGGGAAAGAGGGAAGAGAACAAGCTTTTGGCTATGTGTGCCATTGGATATAGTCATTTCGCCAAACCAATAGTTGATAAAGGCATTTGTTGTGGCCAACTAATGATGGTCAAGAACCACAGGGTGTCCTGGTTTGGAGGATGATTTAGAGTAGATGACTAGGAAGTCTACTGGATACTAGTGTAACTGTGACATCATCTAAACTTCCTGCAGGGTTAATGACTGACTTATCTGCCAATTCTATCATGGTTTGGGTTGGTCTTAATTGGTTGATTTGGATTTTTTGCATAGTGTCAAAAGAAATGACATTAATTGTTGCACCCAAATCAATGAGTGTGTTTGGTAAGGAAATACCATTAATTTCAACAGTGAATACTGGATTCCCAGGGTCATTATATTTATATGCCATTTCAGAAATAAATTCAGATAATTGTCCTACTACCTGAACAAGGGGAAGTTCCTTCTTCTTTCTTCCTAGTTTCTTAAGGAAAAGATCCCTTATGATTTTGGCATTTATGGGGATATATTTGATGGCTTGCAATAGAGGTATTTTTATACATATATTTTGTAACTCATCCTCTATGTCTTTGTGAAAGGGTGGGTCAGGTTTCTTCACTAATAGTATTTCGGGGTAGGGTGGAAGATTAACTTGTTGAGGTACTCCTACGGACTGAGAAGTGGTTGGAATATGAGGGGAACTCCCTCCTTCTCCAAGGGTGGTTTGAGTGTTTTCTTGTTCAGAATGATTATCATTTTCTTCTTGAATCATTACTCCAGAATTTGATTGATTTACAACTTTCCTGGATCTTAGTCGAATTTCATAGGTGGGAAAAGTTTGTATCTCTGCATTTTGCACAGAGTGGGTGGGTCAATTATTAGGGTTAGGAATTGGCTGGGAAAGGATTGTTGTTGGTCTAGGAGGATTTTTGGAAGCTTGGTTTTGTGGCTGTTGATTAGCATTTATAGGTGCTTCTTGCTGCTGGTTAGGGTTCAAGGGTATTGTGAATTGTTGTTGTATAGGAGGTGGAAGTAAAGATTTCATCTGAGGTGGGTTAAATCTAAGTAGTAATTGGGAAATGTTTGCAGGATACTGTGGATATGTAGGGTAAGAGGGATTCCCATACACAAGCCCCCTCCAACCTTGTTGCCAAGGTTGAGTTTGAGCTTGCTGAGGTGTCCATTGGGAATAGGGCATTGGAGGAGGACCCCATTGTTGTTTTTGGTATTTTGTATTAGGGTCATAAAATGCATTAGGGTTTTGTGCTCTCCAAGGCCTCCTAGAGGGGTATGGTTTTTCTTGTGAGACTCCCCTTACCCTATACATGGCTTGAAACTCAAGCAAAGTTGGACACTCAGATGTGGGGTGCTCTAGTGTACATAGGCCACAGACTTCTATGACATTTAATGGGAATTCTTTCTCAGGGTGCTTCTTTCGACATTTAGGACAGAAGATTGCAAAAACATCCTCTTCTTCTTGTTTCTTTTTAGTTTTAGAGTATCTATTTGGTTACTGATTGTGCTCAAGATGTCTATTTTAAAGTTCTCCAATAAGTTTCCTAACTCAATTCTGGTGACAGTCCCTAAGATTTGTCTTGAATTTATGCTAAATTAATCTCTTGGTCCTTTCCCTGTTTTAGCTTGTCCCCTTGAGTATCTTCTACAATAATCTGCAATTTCTGCAAAGGGTTTTTTGTGCACATCTCCTGAACTTAGCAAACTTAAAACTTCTATCCAGTCATCTCTAAGACCTTTCAAAAATACATTTCTTACTACAGTTGGGTCTGTGGTGAATAATTTCGATTTCTGATAATTGTATAAGAACCTTTCTAAGTAGTCTTCAAGGATTTCATCTTCTGTTTGTTGTATTTTGAAAATGTCATTTTTAGCATTATCCTTACAATAGTCTTGGTATTTTCATAAAAATGTTTCTTTCATCTTATCCCAAGAGAGAATTTTATTTTCTCCTAAGCTCATGAACCATCTCAAGGGTGAGTCTTTTATTGTGGCTGGAAAGAGCTTAAGTGTTTGGGCATCATCTGAGTAATTATAGATTCTACATAATATGTCAAACTCGAATAAAAATAATTCTAGATCTTCAGTGGACATACCTCTGAAAATGGGTAATGATGATAATGGGATATTTTTCGTGTTGATGTTTCTGGAAATATCTAAGATTGGAAACCTGAAGGTCTCAGTCTCAGTTGTTTCATTTTCATTTCCTTCTTCTTCTATCGTTTCGCTAGGTGCTCCTCCTCCACTTATAGATGGTTCAGAAACTGGATTTTGTGTGTCTTCTAAATTTTCAGTTCCTTCACAGACTCGCGTTCTATCTTCCCCAATGTGGATTCCTCAGTTCTAGGTTCCTCTTCTGGAGCCTCACTGGCTCGCCTTGAACTCCCTCCTGATGGAATTTTTCCTGCTCCAATGTTAGTTGAATTAGTGGGGGGGGGTTGTTTTTTAATCTTTAGAGTTTAGAAATCTACCCTTATTATCTCTATATCTATGCATAAAAATAAAAATTTGATACTTAACTCAATTGAAATCCTAATTCTATATAGAAGGTAAGAAGGCAACCTGGCTTCGGAGAACCCCACTCTAGTGGCCGTGTGTCTCTTCACTCACATCTTAAACATTTTATCTTCCTCCCTCAAGCAGCCTTTAAAATTATTCAAAAACTTATAGTAGCTATCTAGGCTAAAATCACTTTCCTACCATTTGCAACTCCCTGACAATGATGCCAAAATGTTGTGTTGCTTATATGATTAGTATAATGCACTCATTAATTATCAATCCAGGATTCATAATAAATAGAGTTACAAGATACAAGTAAGAGAGGTAATTCTAATGTCATGAGTATAGATATAATCTGAATTGAGAAACAAACTGAAACACACTTTGGTTTCCTTTCACAGAGAAGCTATCTACTCCATTGGGGTACATGAAAATATGATATGGATTTCTTTGAAAGATCAACTCTGTTATTTGACCCAGAAATCTAACCATGCAATCACACTTCTGAAAAGGGAATCACACATCAATCATCAAGGCATAGCTTGGGTAGTTCAATAGCCGGCATATTGAGTATGTTGTGGTTCACAATATGCTATTGTGAACTTCACTAGTTCTTTTCCAATTATGTTTGACTACTTCTGCCAACATCCATGTCCATTAGGCAAAATCAAATTCATAAGAAAAGAAACAGAGCATATGAAAAATAGAGTAAATAAAGATCCCTAAGCAATCATAATCAAAATCCTAAACTAAAATTGTACTGCTATCATCTAGAAGCTTTAGCTAGTCTAATATTTATACTATTGAAATCAAATGATAACACTACTCTATAAGGATGATGACCTTTGTTGGGAGGTGGGCCCTTTCCGCTTCAACAGGTCAGCCACTAGAGTCTACAGTAAGTTGGCCTTTAATCCACACATCACTCTTACTCAAAACCTCAAAACATGAAACTATACTAACAACTCAACTCACATTCATTCATAACTGATCAAGACATGGGAATAAATGAAATTCTTCTATTAAAATTCAATCTCAAGAGATGTTATACAATATGTAACGCTGCTTCATATGATGAAATATGTTATCTCTCTACCACTTCCACCATCATTGCCATGACTATTTAAACAGTCTTAGTCGTGAAACACAAGGAGGTGAAATCTTTTATAAATCAGAAATTGTCAAACTTATATATTTGGTTACATATTTTAAGCTTCATCCTCATGACACAAAGTGTACGAGGATGAAGCAATAAACAAACTGGCTTAATATAGTCTTTCTATAATTTGATGATTTCATAAACACTCAACAATGATCTTGGGAACGATCTGGAGCCAATCTTAGCATACTCGGTTTTCCTATATTGGTACTGGATCATGACAAGTGAGATTTAGTAGATAGTACTGGATTCAAATAGTGTGCAATTGGTTGGTACCAGACTAGAACAGTTTGCGATTGTTGGTAGCGGATTGCGACAGTGAATGGTCTATGGGTACCAGATCTGAACGGAAGATGTGTTTGGTACCGAATTCAGACAATGGGAAATCTAGCGCACAAGTACCGGATAGTTGAGCTGGCATATAAGTGTTGGACTTAATCCAAAGGTGAAAGGCTACACATGGCAATTTTAAACATTAGTACATGAAATATTTAGTCTCCTAGCTTAATAAACCAAAAAATGCATAAATCCAATTGTACTTTACTTTATGACCTTATCAATGATTGGAGGTAGGGTTCTTTATCATTGATCCAAGTTTAGGTTGGCCAAAAAGGTATAAATGAGGAGTATAATATGGTAATGGGGATGTCAATTTGGAGGCTCAACAATCCTCATACATAACCTATACTCGAGGAAAATATGTCTCTCTCTAGTCATCTTCCATATAGGTGTGTGTAATCATGAACAAGTATAATATCCCTCACATGATCTTAGTCATCAAACCCTTTCTGATATTCAACCTCTCAATACATCAACTACTACACAAATAAAAGATCTCAACCATGTACCATAAAAACCCTTATCCATATGCCAAGAAATGCAAGACGTGCCTCAATAAGAAGTATCAATGATAAATATACCAACACTGTATTTATGTAGATCTGACTTATGCAGAAGATCCCATGTAGACACTATCCTCTCTAGGGAGAATCGTCAAATATCCATTGCCATTCCTCATGCATACATCAAAATCCAACTATTATAGAAGTAAGACATACCTTTTGAACCAATGGAGGGATATGATGTATTTGAGAACTTTATACCTTCTTGGAAGCTTGATCTCAGAATCTAGAACCTCTGCATATTCATCTTCTCAAGTTTCCATGGCTTCACCAACATGTACTCACCATGTACACAGCCAGCCCGGGTATGTACTCACCCTATACATAGACAACCCACGTACATGTATGCACCCTATACATAGCTAGACCGTGTATGTACACACCCTATTCACAAACATCCCACGTACATGTACTCACCCTATACACAGACAGCCTGCGTACGCCTAAGAAAACAAGGTTTTTTTGTATTCGCCGTAATTCCGAGAATTTCGTCGTCAACCCTTCATGCTACCTTGGACGTTCGCCACTTCATACGTATCCATAAGTATTTTCAATAGGCTTTACACAAGAAAATAGATATACAATATGTACAAGTGTTTCTTTAATGAGTGAGCTTTGCCTCTTATTTATATCTTCATGTAGCCTTACACTTTCCTTATTTTAGGGCTTCTTCATTTAAAAAAAATTCTTTTGCAAGGCACTTTGACCCTTGGGGGCTTATATAAGACTTATGAGGGGTTTTCCAAATTCATATGGTCATAACTCTCTAACCGTGAGGAGTTATGTGACGTTCCACATACCACCGGAAATGGCATGGCAAGCACTATCCATCTAGGATAGTTTCACTGACAAATTCATTGTCCTTCATATCATTATTCCACAATTAAGCATGGGTTCTCTCTCTCTCCGCAAAGCGTCTTCTCGTGAGGTATTTCACCATAAGGGGACCACTTTGGATTTCATCCATATTTACTTCTTATCAACCATGAAAAAGCAATAATGAGTCATCTTTACATCAAACAAACTTGGTTCCATTACCCAAACCTTTGTGCTACCGGGCTTTCTTCAAGGGTTGACATCAATGACAACCAACCTTAATCAACAATCTCCCCCTTTGGCATTGATGGCAACACTCTGATGCAATACTGAAATCATATCACTCATGCTTTCCCTGGAACCATGAGTCTATCCTCTGCATATGATAAATATACTCCCCCTAGAACCATGCCTCTGTCCTCTGCATCTGATAAATCTCTCCCCCTTTGTCATCAATGGAAAATGTATCTTTCCATCCGAGGTTTCTCCCCCTGACTGAACTGTCCTCTTGTGGTGCTTCCTCGTGTACATCTAAGACATATAAGATAAGCATTCAAAAATCATTCATTTTGAAGTAGAAGTAACTCCAAGTCTCTGGCGAAGATAGTCAAAGGCTTCCCGTGGAAGTGGTTTTGTAAAGATGTGTGCCACTTGTTATTTTGTGCCCACATACTCAAATCTGATGTTCTTTTCTGCAACCTGCTTCCCTAGAAAGTGATACTTGATTGGAATGTTCTTCGTATTGGAGTGCATCACCAGGTTCTTTGAGATACTTATGGATCTTCTATTATCAAAACAGATTGGAATGGGCTCATCATACTCAACCTGTATATCTGTTAGAGTTTGTTTCATCCAAAGAACCTGTGTACAACATGATGTTGCTACAATATACTCCGCCTCGACTATAAATATGGATACTGATGATTGTTTCTTGCTTAGCCATGATACTAAACACTCACCCAAGTAGAATGTTGCTCCATTGGTGCTTCGTCGGTCATCAATAAAATCTGTCCAATCTGCATCTGTGTAGTCCATAAGTGATAGATCCTTTCCTTTTGGATACCATAATCCAAACTCTTATGTTCCTCTGAGATATCTAAAGATCCTCTTCACTGCTAATACATGTGATTCCTTTGGTGATGCTTGCAATCATGCCACCTGTCCAACTGCCTACATTACATCTGGTCTGGATGTTGTCACATATAGTAGGTTGCCAATCATTGACCTGTATTGCCTTTGATCTGTAGACTTTGAATCGCCATCTTTTCACAACTTGAAACTGGTTTGCATGGGAATGATAACTGGTTTACAATATTCCATTCTAAACCTCTTTAGCATTTCTTCGATATACTTGGTTTGAGAAATAAATATTCCTTAGTTGCTTTGATGTATCTGGAGTCCCAGAAAGAAGGATAGTTCTCCAAGTAATGACATTTCAAATTCATTCTACATTTCTTTTGCAAACTTCTGGCTTAACCTGTCATCATCACTACCAAAAATAATATCATCAACATAAAATTCAACTAATAAAATATTACCTTGACTTACCTTGATGTAGAGGTTGTTGTATGCACTTCCTTTTTTGAACCCTGCCTGCTGCAGATACTTATCCAGTCTAGAGTACCATGCTCTATGAGCCTATTTTAGACCATACAAGGACTTCTTTAATTTACACACATAATTTGTGTTCTATGACAACTGAAATCCTTCCGGTTGTTCAATGTAGACATCTTCTTAAAGTTCCTCATTCAGAAAAGATGATTTTACGTCCATTTGATATGCTTTAATATTTTTAGAGCATGCATAAGCTAAAAACAAGCGAATTGCTTCCATTCTGGAAACTGAGGTAAATGTCTCTTCAAAGTCGATTCCTTCAATATGTGCATATCCTTTACATACCAATCTAGCTTTGTTCCTTGTAAATTGTCCATCTTCATTCAATTTATTCCTGAAAACCCATTTTGTTCGGATCACATTCTTATTCTTTGGTCTTGGAACCAATTCCCAAGTGTCATTTTTCTCTATTTGATCCAATTCTTCATCCATGGCCTTATTCCAAGATTCATCCTTGTTAGATTCTTCAAAACAGTTTGGTTCAATTGTAGATAAGAGTGCTAGGTTTGTTTGTTCTAGTGAATAGATTCTTCTTCTAGTCTCAACTCCTGCATCTTTGTTTCCAATAATCTGATCTGAAGGATGATTATTCTTTACTCGTTTACTAGGTGTCTTTGGAGACACTTGTTGAACTTTCTCTTCTTCTTCTGTCGGATTCTCTTCATCTTCCTCTTCTACTTCTTTTTCATCTTTTGCTTCTTCTTCTAAGGGTTGTTTCATTGATTCTGGTCTGCTTGTTTCATCAATTGTTACGTTGATTCTTTCCACAACTTTGCTCAATATTATATTGTAACACTTGTATGCTTTCCTTGTACTTGAGTAACCAACAAGTAATCCTTTGTCCACATGAGAGTCAAACTTTCCCATTCCGTCGTCTTCTATTTTGATATAGCATTTTCTTCCAAAAACTATGAAGTGCTTTACATTTGTTGGTCTTCCTTTCCATAGTTCATAAAGAGTTTTGTCAGTGTTGTTTCAGAGAATTACTCTGTTTTGAATGTGAACTATTGTATGCACTACCTGTGTCCAAAAAATATCTGTCAATTTCGACTCCATTAACATTGTTTGAGCCATTTCATGTATTGTCCTGTTCTTTCTTTCAACAACTCCATTATGTTGAGGTGTCCTAGCAACGGAGGATTGCCTTTTTATTCCATGACTGTTGCAGTAGTCCATAAATTAATTTGAGGCAAAATCTCCTCCATTATCAGATCTCAAGCATTTTATTTTTGAATCCATTTCATTTTCAACCATTTCCTTGTAGATCTTGAAGTTTTCAAAAGCTTTTGACTTATTCTTGAGAAAGAAAACTGTAGTCATTCTTATATAATCATCAAATAGTAACATGAAGTATTTCTCACCTTTTAAGCCCTTTGTTTTAGTTGGTCCAAATAGATAAGTATGCACAATTTCCAGTGGTCTTGTCATTGAATATTCCTTTGATTTAAACTTGGTCTTTGTTTTCTTTCCTTGTTGACAATGCTTGCATAAAGTGTTGCTTGGTTTCGTGATATGGGGAATTTCTCTGACTGCTTCTCTTTTGTTGACTTTGACAAGGTCATCAAAATGTATGTGACCCATTCTTCCATGCCATAGCCAACTTTCATCTTCCTTTCCTAGAAAACACTTTTCATTTCCAATTTCACTTAACACATATATGTTGCTTCAAGTTCTTGCAGCTGTAGCGACCAATTTCCCTGAACCTTATTTTCTTATCTCACACTTTTGTGAATCGGAAGTAACTTTATGACCTTGGTCACACATTTGACTCACACTTAGAAGATTATGTTTCATATCTTCTACTAGTAGAACATTTTCTACCTTTTCATTCTTGTTCCCAATTCAGACTGTGCCTTTTCCAATGATTTTGGCGGAATCATCATTTCTGAAGGAGACTGATCCATGTCTTTCCTTTCGTAATGTAAGAAACTTGTCTCTATCACCTGTCATGTGTTTTGAACATCCACTGTCAACATGAAAACCGTGTTTCTTTTGCTTAGCTGTTATAGAAATTGTGCATTCTTCATTGCTATATTGATCTTGCTTTCTTATCCATGTCATTTTCTGAGGTTCATGTCTGTGACTGTTGTTATTCTGTTGAGGTTCTTTAGGAAGGACTATCATTCTGCAATATTTGGCCATGTGTCCAAAATTGTTACATTTGTAACATTCCACTTCTGTGCTCAAAGATTCAAACCTGTTGTAACTTCTTCTTTGTGTTTCACTAGGTATTCTTGAATAACCCCTTTGTGTATGACTCTCAAAGTTGTTATTGTTCCTATTGTTATCTCTGCAAATCACAACTTTATGTCCAAAATTATTACATGCATAACATAAACCAAAAAATATAGTTTGATACCTGGGAGTTGAAGATCTTCTGAAAGGAGGTGATATTATGAATCCTTCTTCTTCTTAAGGTCTATCTATCTGTTGTTGATTCTGAAATGTGAATCTTCTTGGTGGAGGAATGTCCCTGTAATATTCCTTGTATATTTTCATATCCCCTTTGATTGTTTCTGCATAAATTTTTGGATATGTTTCTTGCACTGTTGTTTTTGGAGCCTAATCCCTTTTCTGTCTGATTGTATCCAAGTCCGGACTTGTCAATATGAGATTTTTTATTAATGATAATGTCATCCAAAAGTTTTGAACTATTCTACATATTTTTCTTTTGAATATCCTTTCTTAGTGTGACAATCTCTGCTTCAAAGTTTCCAATGATCATGTCCTTTTCTTCTAGCTTTTCTTTGAGTGCTTCATCAATTCTTTTATCTTCTTCTATTTGAACTTTCAATTTTGTGACGAGTGTCCTTTTTCTTGTCTACTTCTACTTGTAGTTTCTTGTTTTTCTTGTTTTCTCTTCTGATAACTTCTATGGAACACATTAATTCTTCTCGATAGTGAACTTCTGCTTCAATTTCTTCTTCGACTTCTTCATATTATTCTTCGGCTTCTTCATATTATTCTTAAGAGTCTTCTTTGTTAGATTCTTTTACTACCATGAATAGAACTCTTCCTATCTCACTGTCACCGACTTCATCTTCATCTGATGATGAGATCTCTTCTTTGGTTCATAAGATTTTCTTGAAAACTTTCTTTGTAGTTTGTTTGCCTTTATATGTGTGTTTTCCTTTTGAGTAACCTTCATAATTTCTCTTTTTCTTATGAGGACATTTGTTAGAAAAATGACCAATACCATCACAATTAAAGCAAATTAAAGGAATCTTACCTCTATACCTACCTTTGATTCCCTTCTTCAATCTTTTGATGAAGTTGGCCACTTCTTCATCATCTTTCGAGACATCACTGCTGCTGCTATATTCTTCTTGTTACTTTTTCTTTTTCTTTGATATTTTGGATGCTTTGAAGGCTTCTTCTTTTACATCTGGATTTTCCTGTTCAGTTCTCATTTCATATGCTGTGAAGATTCCATGCGGTTAGTCCATGCTTATTGAGTTTAGATCTGATCTTTCTTCTAGTGCTGACATCTTAGGGTTAAATCTCATAGGAAGAGATCTTAGTACCTTTTGAACAATTAGAGATTATTCGATTTCTTCTCCCAATCCTATGATTACATTCACTGTTTCATCGACTCGTAAGAAGTAGGCTGCAATATTCTCATCTTCCTTAATTTTTAGTTGTTCGAATTGACCTCTGTAAGTTTGAATCTTTGTTTCTTTGACTTTTGTATCTCCTTCATAAATATTTCGAAGCTTGTCCCAAATATCTTTAGCGGATTTACAATGTGCAACTTTGGTGAATACCGTATCACTGAGATCATTCAAAAGTTCATTTTTGGCTTTGGAATTATTCTCACTGAGTTTCACTACTTTGTCATTTGTTGGTGGAACTGCTCGTGCTATGTATCCATCTACAATTAATTGCCAAACTTCAAATTCATATGCTTGTATATATGTCTTCATCCTTATGCTCCAAAAAGAATACTTCTATCCATCAAACTGTGGTATTCCAATTTTATACAAGTTGGTACTCTCCATGATCTACCTTTCAGTGATTAAACTGATTTCTGAAGGAACCTACTCTGATACCAATTGTTGGATTACTAAGAGGGGGGGTTAATCATTAATAGCGTAATTATAATCATTTTTCTCCAAATAATCCAAGTGTTATATCAATGTAGAATTATTATTCAATAATGAGCAATAAGAAATGAACAATCACACACATACACAGTACACCGGGGTTTTACGTGGAAACCCAAATCGGGAGAAAACCACAGAATGCCTTTTCTTATATGTCTTGAAGAATAACATTCATTGGAAGCACCAACTTCCTTTGTTTTCCAGCTACAATTGGAAGGAGGCTCCAACCCCCTAGTTTCTTAGGCTACAACCTGAGGGAAGCTTCAACTCCCCAATTCTCTGGTCTACAACCAGAAGGAGGCTACAACCCACTATGTTCTTCGGCTACAACCGGAAGGTGGCTACAACCACCTATCCTTGCCCCATCCATCCACCCTGACGTATAAGTGGAATGATGGAACCAATGTCAACCTGTCACTGTGAGATATACTTCTGTACAACTGTATCAACCTGTACCACTGACCTGTATCCAATCTGTACAACTTCCCTGTAATCAATCTGTACTTGAACATAACATGTATCTACAAAAATAAAATAGGTATGCGACCTATAGCGCTACAACCAGCGTATGTATGTGCCCTATCTGTTATGTAGCCCGCGTATGTATGCGACCTATCTATTATGTAGCCTGTGTATGCCTTCTGAAAACTAGGGTTTCCTTTTTCTTGAAAACTTCTAACCCTCTGTTACTTCTTTCACATAGATCTGTAACCTGTCACTATATCCAGACTGTAACTGTACCCTGTTCATGCATCCTAATACATAACCTTTAATCAAGGAAAATATGTCTCTCTCTAGTCATGTGCCACATAGGTGTGTGTAATCATGAACACGTATACTATCCCTCACATGATCTTAGTCATCAAACCCTTTCTGATATTCAACCTCTCAATACATCAACTACTACAGAAATACAAGTTCTCAACCATGTACCATAAAAACCCTTATCCATATGTCAATAAATACAAGATGTGCCTCAACAAGAAGTATCAATGATAAATATACTAGCACTGTATTTCTGTAGATCTGACTTATGCAGAACATCCCATGTAGCCACTAGTCTCTCTAGGGATAATCCTCAAATCCCCATTGCCATTCCTCATGAATACATCAAAATCCAACTATTATAGAAGTAAGACATACCTTTTGAACCAATGGATGGATCTGATGTATCTGAGCACTTTAGACCTTCTTGAAAGCTTGATCTTAGAATCTAGAACCTCTGCATCTTCATCTTCTCAAGTTTTCATGGCTTCACCAACATGTACTCACCCTGTACACAGTGAGCCCGTGTACGTACTCACCCTATACACAAACATCCTGTGTACATGTATGCATCCTATACACAGTCAGACCGCGTATGTATGCACCCTATTCACAGACAACCCACGTCCATGTACTCACCCTATACACAGACAACCCGCGTACACCTCAGAAAATAGGGTTTTGTTTTGTATTCGTTGTAATTCCGAGAATTTCTCCATCAACCCTTCATTCTACCTCAAATGTTCGCCACTTCAGATGTATCCACAAGTATTTACAACAGTATTTAAACAAGAAAATAGATATTCAATATGTACAAGTGTGTCTTTAATGAGTGAGCTTTGCCTCTTATTTATATCTTCATGTAACCTTACACTTTCCTTATTTTAGGGCTTCTTCATTTAAAAAAAAAAATCTTTTGCAAGACACTTTGACCCTTGGGGGATTCTATAAGACTTATGAGTGGTTTTCCAACTTCATATGGTCACAACTCTCTAACCGTGAGGAGTTATGTGGCGTTCCACATACCATCGGAAATGGCATGATAAGCACTATCCATATAGGATAGTTTCACTGACAAATTCATTGTCCTTCATATCATTATTCCACAATTAAGAATGGGTTCTATCACTCCTCAAAGTGTCTTCCTGTGAGGGATTTCACCATAAGGGGACCACTTTGGATTTCATCCATATTTACTTCTTATCAACCATGACAAGGCAATAATGAGTCATCTTTACATCAAACAAACTTGGGTCCATTACCCAAACCTTTGTGCTACCGGTATTTCTTCAAGGGTTGGCATCAATGAAAACCAACCTTAATCAACATAGAACACAAGAAGAAGGTAGGACTTCTTATTCCAAGGATGGATATATAAAATAACATTGATGATCATCCGAATATACAAAACACAAGATGATCCTTTTAATACGTGAAGGGAAAAGTAAAAATGATTTGATAAAGAGGAACAAGAGTTCATGTTGAAAACTAATGAAATGATACCTGTTCATCCCATTTATGTCAACATGATCCTCCCTAGTGGAGTCTTTGATTATGGAGTCGCTAGGTATATGATTACAAACAATTTTATGTATCCCTCCCTTGTCTGACATCAAGAGCTGGTAGACAAGAGAGGGAACTATGTCGTTCTTCCCAGGGAACTCTTCAATCTGCTCAAATCCATCCCCGACAATGATGCCATTTATGTTAGCACTGAGAATCAACCTCAGATTGCAATGAGGATAAGACGAGTACCCATCAAGATAAATATACGTTTTATGATATGATATAAAATGGATGAAAACTCAAGAAAACTAGTGTCAATTACAACTTACTTCACATAATTTGCACCAGCAAAAAAGGCTCTGAATAAATTTGATCAAGATTTTATAAAAAGGATGGGTAGGTGGAAGACTTAGTAAGAAGAAAAATGAAATTTCTATCAACTACATCAGGCAATATGGAAAACATATAAAGAAAAACTCTCTGAAATAAGATCTTCTTATAATCAAAGAGATGAATTCTAACATATCTGCAAACAACATTACAACAGATCCTCTATTGCAACAAGCTATAAATAAGTCAAATGAATCCTTCACTGGAATGTAATAAGAATTATAAAGACAAAAAAGTGGTAGGAAAAGAACTGATCTTTATAATCCAGAGAATCTTGAGTCTGATACATAAAATAGAGGGTCTTTCTGTAAAAATACACAGTCTAAAATATGAGTCTCTCTCAATCCATTCCAACCCCTCCTCAAGACCTCTCTCCTTCCTTAAATAGAAAATTGAATCCAAATATCCTTAGGAGGTCAAATCCCATCTCCTCCATTGGATTATAATCCTTGGAGATAGGTGGCAACAATCAAAGAGACAAAAATCCAACAAACTACTAATTTTCAGGAAATTGTTGGAAGACATTAATAAATTGTTTCCACCTCACTACATGAGTTCTTTGATGGATATAAAAATTAGGTGCAGGTATCCCTTGACATCTAACTGATCCTTGAGAATCCACTTGAATCCTCCTTGACAGGTGGAAACCTCCCAACAAGGAAAATATTCAAACGGTAACTGCTACAAGAAATTCTGTAGCACCGCTGCAAAAACATTTATGCACATTCAATAGCGCCACTTCTATGTCTAATATATATCAAACCATAACATATTTTGAAAAAATGAGAGAGATAGTTTTTATTTGGTATGTTATGAACAAAAACATCCTCCATTTTTCAAAAATACCTTCCCATTTTTTCATAACACAAGTTTTAAGTTAGTCACTCAAAACTTGCAGAAGCGTCCTTGCAAAATAACTCTGCACATTTGGTAGCATCGATCATGTATTAAACTCGGCGAATTTGGTAGTTCCCATCATCAAAAAAATATGTGGATTTGGTAGCACCCAATTAAGTTCATATTAGGATTTTTTGTCGCATATAAGGTAGAAAAATCGTAGAACATACTACATAGACGATTATGTAGCACCATATTTGAAATAACTCTGCAAATTCGGTAGTGCACCTCCTCTATTTTAGGAAAGTCTCAATTTGCATAAGATTTCTGTTTAATGTGTGCATGGAGCTGGGATTTGGTATATGCATTAGATTTGGTAAATAGGATAGGTTTTATTTAGGACACTTGAGCACACACTACCTTTGGCCAAAGCGATTAATGGGAAAATGTCAAGGATTGATGACAAATTGGGAGGCTATGACCATAGGCAAAGGACCAAAGGAATGGGAAAATTTAGCACCAATTTGACGAATTACTTTAAAAAATTTATGGTGTGATTTTGAGTGATAACACAACGCACCCTCATGAGGGTCGTCGTGAAGTGGTACATTGAGCTACTGGGGGAAACATACAAAAACTTTAATCAGATGGTTTTGGTCTTTCTCAACCACTTCCAATTGTCGGTTCGTTATGATGTCGGCATAGAACTTTTGTTAGTCCTCCACAAAGATAAATCCATGCATATCTCAGACCATATCCAAGAGTGGCGTAGATGGAAGAGGTTGATCAAAGCCTACATTGATCCAAATTTTCAATTGGAGTGGTCCCTTAAGTCCTTATTGCCTTATATTTCGAAGGATGTCTCTACATACAGAGTAACATCTGAGGAAGAAGATATTTTCAAAGCCCATTAATTGGACCTCATATATTCTCATATTACGAGGTAATAATCATAAGGGCGGGAAAAATAATAACAAATCCAAGGACAACACTAACAATGATAGATCGAATATCAATTCTAGTGAGGGAAAGAAATAAAAATGGAAGATGAAGTTTCCTTGTAAATATGATCACCTTATCCACCTATGCCCCAAAATTGAGGAAGCCTCAAGGCTCTTATCACATCTGCCCGTTGTGCTGACAAATCTATTTCCACATAATCATCACATGTCCTTGGGGACCTCCAACACTGGAAATGTGTTGAGCGAGATTCAAAACCCCTCGGCACATGAAGGTGGCCATGTATGTGTCAATATGGTTAAGTATCATATTGATGTAGCCACTCAATCTCCTGATTACGGTTCTTCACATATTGTTGTAGGTCCAAAGTCTCCTCCTCCTCTGGAAACACCCTTGTATATCAAAAAGTCAAAACCTCTACCTCGTATTTCGAAAGGAGTACTAAATCTCTCTACCCACAATCGTAAAGCTAGAGATTCCAAGAACTATTCAATTGTTGAAGATCTGGGTCAAACCCCTTGTGTGATATTAACTTTGGAGGTGCTCCAGACGTGTCCTTCATAGAGGAACTCCTTTTTATCTGCTTTATGAGCTCTATACCTGTGTGGATCAAAGGTTATTAAGTTTGACATCACATATGTTAGGCCTCTCTTACCTTACCACATGGCCTTTCAAATCCATGTTGAGTACACGAAAATTACCATCAAGCGCACTGTAATTGATGAAGGTTTTGTGACATGCCTGATGTCCCTAACCTATTGGAAATCCATTGGCTCTCCAACTCTATCCAAATCTATGACTATGTTGACCTATTTTGATGAGCGTTCATTCTGATCCCACATAATTCTTCCCACTTTTCTGGTCCAGTTAGGTGGAAAGACAATGGAGGTTGATGTCAAGATGGTTGATGTGCCCCTTGACTATAGTTTACTACTAGGGTACAATTGGACTTGTTCCATGAAAATAGTTGTGTCATCCATTTTCCACACTTTATGTTTTCCTCATGAAGGGAAAATAGTGACGATTGATCAATTGTCCTTTGCACATGCTAGTCCTAATGCATCAGCTAGACCTTTGATCCCTGTGATAAAAAATTCTCAGCAAAAAACTAAGGATATTGGTGTCGGAATGTATTCCTCTCTCATGGGTATCTTTGATTTAATGGCACCAATTCATCACATTCATGCCATTTTCAGTGAGTCTTCATCGTTGATGAGGTCGGTTCCTTTCTGTACTTCATATTTCAATGACCCTTGAACCCTACCTTCCCTGACTATGTCGTACAAAGATCAGTCACATATTGGGATGGAAATTCCACTGCCAATGACATAAATTACGTATCAGTTTATTCTGGACGTTACTGCTGACCCAGATCCTTTCTCCTCGGAGACGAATGAGGATGATGCTATTCTAGAGCTCGTATGGGTCGTCCAATATTATTGTTCGCATTATTTCCTCAACAATACTTTACCCTCAGATGAATCCATCATAGAGGCCATGTATGGTCCTGATAGGCCTTGGGACGATATGCATCATCACTCCTATTTCCTCCCAAATCTTGTTAAGATTAAATAGGATGACTTTAGATATACCTTCAATGATATAGCCAGACACGTTGTGGTTCCATTAGATACGCATGGTATTTATACCAAATGAAACATGGTGAATATTTATCCTACTGTCACAATCGACATCTCTCACATTCCTGGAAAAATTAAGAACGTATATATCAGTGCGGATTTTTCACCTGAAGAAATTCATATCTACACCGATCTCTTCATATAATTTAATGATGTATTAGTTTGGTCATATGAAGAGATGTTAGGGATCAACCCCAACATTTTTGAACATGAGATTAATACTTATCTGGATGCTAGAATTGTTCACCAGCATCTTAGAGTTGTTAATCCTAGGAAGGCCCCTACTATTAAGGAGGAGGTAGAGAAGATACTTAATGTTGGTTTCATCTACCCAGTTCCCTTGACTGAATGGGTGTCCTACCCCATTCGCGTAAATAAAAAACAAGGAACTATCTGTGTATGTATGGATTTTCAAGACTTGAACAAGGCTTGTCCTAAAGACAACTTCTCAACTCCTTTTATTGACCAAATTCTTGATGAGTGTGAAGGAAGTGAAATATTTTCTTTTATGGATGGATTTTCAGGGTATAATCAAATTCAAATCAAACCCAAAGATCAACTTAAGATGACGTTTATTTTTTCTTAGGGTACTTTTGCATACTGAAAAATTCCTTTCGGCTTTAAAAATGCCAGAGAAACCTTCCAATGCGCCATGACCTTTTCTTTTCACAATCTCAATCATATTGTCGAAGATTACCTATATGATCTTGTTGGTCACTCTCGCAAGAAAGTAGATTACTCCACTCATATTCGATTACTATTTGAGATATTTCGTTACTATCACTTTCGGTTGAACCCTCACAAGTGCATATTCTTCATTAGGCCTGGCCATCTTTTAGGATTATTAGTATCTGAGCATGAGATCATGGTAGATCCTATGAAGGTTGAGGAAATATTTTTATTTCCTCCCTCGTGCAACATTCGACAACTTCAATTTTTACATGGGAAGGCTAATTTCTTGCATCAGTTCATAGTGAACTATGACAATTTAACTAAGTTTTTCATGTGTATTTTGAAGAAAGATACTTTGTTTATATTGGATGATTGAGCCCAGTAATATTTCGATGTTATTAAGAAATATTTGGTATCGACACCTTTGTTGAAGCCTCCAGACTATAGTAGAGACTATTTTCTTTATATCACCGTGTCCGAAGGGACGCTTGGTATGGTTTTGGTTTAGGAGGACAATGAGATCCATGGGAACATTGTCTACTATGTCAATTGAAACCTAGTCGGTCATGAACTTAAATAATCTCACATAGAGAAAACAACCTTGGTCATCGTACATGCAGTTCAAAGATTAAGACATTATATATTACTTTGAAAAACTGCCATAGTTGCAGATATCAATCCATTTCAATACATCCTCACCAGGCATATCATAGGGGGAAAATACAATAAGTATATTGTTATTTTGCAAGCATTTGATCTCGATTTCGATTCGGCGTAGTCTAAGAAATCGCTAGTTTTTGTAGAGATGATATCATACTTCCCTCCACTAGATGAGGAAATTTTTCATGATGATTCATTTGCGGATGAACATATATTCCTTATCTCGTCTTTGGACCCCTGGTATGGAGATATTATAATTTACCTTCAAACCTTGAAGCTATCCCATCATCTGTCGAGAGACTATCGATGACATCTACGTCATCAGGCTAAAAACTACCTTGAGAGTAGATAATATTTTATGTCCTTGCTTGACTCATGAGGAAGATTATTTTGTTCTCAATGATTGTCACAGTGGGGCTTGTGGTGTTCATTTATTTGGGCTCATGAAAGCCCAAAAAATATTACGAGTTGGTTATTTTTGGCCGTCATTTTTTAAATATTGTGTTGAAGCGGTCAAGAAATGTCACCCTTTCCAGGTGTTCACTCAGAAAATGTGCTCACACCCAACCCATCTTCTCACAATCGTCATCGTTAGTCCCTTCACCAAGTGGGGGGTATATTTTATGAAATATAACCTAGCTTCGGCTGGGGGGGATCATCATATCATTGTGTCTATGGATTACTTAAATAAATGGGCAGAGGTCATGCCTACCGTTAAATATGATGGTAATACTGCAACATTCTTCGTATTCAACCAAATTATAGCCCAACTCGGAATCCCAAGAGATATTGTCACTGATCATGGCAGTCACTTTCATAATGAAATGATGAAAGAGTTAGCATCAAAACTGGGGTTTAAGCATAGTCATTCTTCCCCTTATTATCCCCAGAAAAAAGGACAAGTAGAGGCGGTGAATAAATCTCTCAAGACCATCTTGCAAAAAAATGTCAGCCAAAGTAAATATTACTAACATATGATGATTTACCCTGCACTTTGGGCATATCAAAACTTAGTAAATACTTTCACTGGTTTCTCTCCTTTTCAGTTAGTACATGGCATGGAGTCAATTCTTCCAATTGAATGTGAAGTCCCTTCCCTAAATATGGAAATTGAGCTCCTACCTGGCACATCCGATATTGAATAATTCCTCGTACACCTAGAGCATCTCAATGAGTAGCGTCGAGATGCCTCTATGACTATTGAAGTGAATAAATGACGTGTTAAGGTTCAGTATGATAGGTCTTTCTATTCTCGGCAGTACGTTGAGGGTGAGTTGGTTATCATGTATGACCAAGACAAAGAACCATTGGGGGCAGGAAAGTTCAACCCCATGTGGTGAGGTCCTTATATCGTATGACATGTCTTAGATAAAGGAGCCTATGAATTGGAATATTATGATGGGATTATGTTGGATGAGCCCAGAAATGGTCTCTACCTTAAAATGTATTATGCTTAATCCCTCAAATATTGGGCGTGACATTTTGTATACTAGTGTATCTTAGTGTATATACATATTTTCTTTGTGTCATCGACTTGCTTATCAAGTTTTCCCTTGGTTGAAAGATGTCGACAAAGTATTCAGTTTAATTAGGGTTCATGGACGGTTCCATTCATCATACGTGGAACATGGATTTCGCTGCTTGGGTCATTTACTCACCCGAGGGCCAACTGGTGCCTTCAAGCGACGTTCGTCTGGAGACATCAATGAATAATGTGGCTGTTATAGAGATATTACGCGATGCCATCTCACATGGTGTTCGGTCTTTAGAGGTTCTCCTGGAATCCTAGTTAGTCGTATGTCAGTTAAACAATAGTTACCGTGTGTGAGACACTACTCTACTTCGACGATTCCTATGGGTATGACTGTTGGAACGATACTTTGATTTTCTTACGTATAATCACATACCTAGAAGTTATAATCATGTATCTGATGCATATGATAATTATATTTTAGATTGGAATTTGTCACATAACTAAGAAAAGAAATCAAATTCATGCATGTACACATTGTAACATATATAAGTAAAGTCGAAGACCAATTTTTTTTATATTTCATCCTTTCAAAAAATATGGCATCATAGTACAAATGGGGCTCAAACCCTCAAAATACATATATGGTCGGTATATAATATGACCATGTTATCTACACCTGTGGCACCGAATGCATATCATGATAGCACACTACGGCGTTTTCGAGATGTCGGAAGAGTTGCACCCACGAAAAAGGTACACCTACCACCTTCTGCTACATAGCCTCTGGAAAATCCTCCATTTGAACCATAGGAATCCTGTGTGTCAATTGAGATAGGTTCCCCTGCACATTCTGTAGCACTCTCTCTGCATATCCTCTCGCGTTCTCATCTCCTTGGCTCCTTCGCCGATGTCATGGGAATCCCTCTGGCCATCGCGAACCTACATCTACAAAACAAAGAAATTGTTAATACTTGACACCATACAAAAATATTTGTTTTTTCTTTATTATTGAAAAACACAAAAAATGACATATATACAAACATTTCTTTCCAATATCACCGTAGGTGGAACCTGGTGGAAAAGGCATGTTCGGATCCCCTCGGTAGTTGATCCCACCATAAGAGTAGCCGTCAATGGCTATGACCTATCGATGCCACCAGAAAAAGAACTCATCGTTGTAGGGGGTTGGAACCATACCACCTCCTATATGCCTCATCACATCAGTCCATCATGACATGTTTATATCACATTGTCCATGTGGAGTAATCTCTACTCTAGGGCTCAAGCTATTAATTAAGGTTGGTTGTCATTGATGTCCACCCTTGAAGAAATCCCCGTAGCACAAAGGTTTTTGTAATGGACCCAATATTGTTTGATGTAAATATGACTCATTATTGTTTTTTCATGGTTGATAAGAATTAAATATGGATGAACTCCAAAGTGGTCCCCTTATGGTGAAATCCCTCACGGGAAGACACTTTGCGGAGTAAGAGAAACCATGATTAATTGTGGAATAATGAGATGAAGGACAATGGATTTGTCAGGAAAACTATCCTATATGGATAGTGATTTTCATTCCATTTCTGGTGGTATGTATAACGTCACATAACTCCTCACGGTTAGAGAGTTATGACCATGTGAAGTTGGAGAACCCGGGTTTGGGTAATGGACCCAAGTTTGTTTGATGGATAACAGTATGATTTTTGATATATTTGAAGGTTATACTATTCTATATGGATATTACATGTCATTCCATTTCTAGTGGTATGTGGAATGTCACATAACTCTTCATAGTTTGAGAGTTATGGCCTTACGAAGTTGGAGGACCCTCATATGTCATCTAGAAGCCCCAAAGGGTCAAAGTAGTCAAAGTGGTTTAAGAGATTTTAAAAGGTAAATGATAAAGTGAAGTAATGAGTGTATTATAATTCAAAGTGAATACAAAATAAATTGTTTCAATAATAAATTTAATGGAGAAATTAGAAGTGGGCTAACCCTAAAATAAGGAAAGTGGGCCAAGTGACCTAGAAGAGGTTGTTAAGGAAGCTACTTGGAGAGTATAAATAAGAGGCAAGGCTCTCTCATTTTAATTAAACTTGAGCATATTGAATATCTATAGGTGTCTGATGTAACCAAGGATATCTAAGCCTAATTTCTGAGGGAAGGTGAAGAAAAGAAGGCCGAAATGCAAGGAAGGATAAATTCTTTTGATGGTGCTTTCTAAGGTATGTTATTTACAGGTC
>JZKD02S1861574.1:1047264-1062051 GCA_000966675.3 Picea glauca | reverse complement strand
GAAATGCAAGGAAGGATAAATTCTTTTGATGGTGCTTTCTAAGGTATGTTATTTACAGGTCATCTCACCATTTTTGCTATAACGTTTTTTCTATAATGATTCAGACCATGAAATTGCTATGCCATTGAGAAAACATACCCAAGTATCTGTGGTAATCAATTAAGATTTTGGGTCGTTTTATTTTGGTATTTACAGTCCGTGGAAAATAGGGTTTGTGGCTAGTCCTAAAACTAGTCAGAAACAAGTGTTTTGGGTAAAAACATCATAACTTCTTCATAACAGATCCAAATTCAGTGAGACAAAATGTCTTGGATATGGTACAGTATGTAGTATTCTTTTTAACAGTTTCATATCAATCCAATGAATATTTCATGTGGGGCACGTTCTACAAGGTCTCTCTCTAGAATAAGCCAGAATTCAGCAAGGTATGTCATTTTTTATATAACTCCTTTTCTAGGAGGTTCCAAGTAGTTACACCAGGAGGAATTGAATAAAAAACAATGAAGAATATTTTGTATCATTTTTATATATTTATACATTACAGGTTCAAAGTTATGATTACTTCAAGTTAGGGTTGCCAACTAATCCAAAACTAGGCATGTGAGACTAAAGAAAAGTTTGATGAAAATGTTAGTCTCTTGTTGTTAAATTTAAGGAAGGTTTGCAGGAATATGAACATATACACCAGTTCTATTACAGAGCTACAAATCAGATTTGGATGATGAAATTGATGAGGGTTTTTGGTTGAGGTACATGTTGAGTACATGGTTAAGACAAGTAGTTCATGAGTTGGCACATACATGAGGTGTATAGTTAATGATGTTGGTACATATTGATGAGTAGTTGACACATTATTGGTACATACTTGGTACATGTTTGGATCCACTTATTTATGGTACAGGTTGATTACAAGTTGTTTGGTACAGGTTGGTGCATGGTTGATGCACTTGTTTATGTTACAGGTCGAGGTACATGTTGATGCATGGTTGATGCATGGTACAGATTTATTGGTACAGGTTGATAGCGGTATATCTCACAGTGGTAGTGTGACATTGGTTCCATAATTCTACTTCTACTTCAGGGTGGCAGGACGGGGAAAGGATAGGTGGTTGTAGCCACCTTCCAGTTGTAGTTGGAGAACATAGGGGGTTGTAGCCAGAGAATTGGGGATTTGGAGCTTCCCTCAGGTTGTAGCCTGAGAAACTAGGGGTTTGGAGCCTCCTTCCAGTTGCAGCTGGAAAAAAAAGGAAGTTGGTGCTTCCAATAAATGTAATTCTTCAAGACACATAAGAAAAACTGTTACTTGGTTTTCTCCTGATTTGGGTTTCCACGTAAAACATTGGTGTACTGTGTATGTGTGTGATTGTTTATTTCTTACTACTCATTATTGGATAATAATTCTACATTGATATAACATTTGAAGAAAAATGATTATAATTACGCTATTACTGATTCACTCCCCCTCTCATTAATCCAACACAAGCCTAGAACCTGCTCAAAGAAAAAACTACAAAGAATGGATGCAAATCCAAAATTTCTCTTTTTCCCTTGTTTGCAATCCATTAACTGACTCTTCATGTTATCCAGTAGTGAGGTACACCAGTCTTAAACAATGGGTCTTAAACATTCCACTGCGTAAAACATCAGTATCCTTGATTCCCTGAAATCTGTGTAAGTACAAGCACGACGATCTTTAAACTCAGGTTCTCGATCGCCCTGATTGGGAGTTGGCGGCTCCCTACTTTATTTTCCCCTGCAAAACAATGGGTGGAAATGTACTCCTCCATATTCATACCACCCCCAGCCCCCAGGCCTTGAGATTCACTACCTCGCCCCAATGAGAAAATCCTGTGATAAAATATATATCATCCACTTCAATCCTCAATGGTTGTCCATCAAGGTTGAAGGCTCCATATCCAGATCCTAGTAGTTTACTAGCAACTGGAGTAACCTCACTTGAGCCCTCATTCCCTTGAGAGCCCAAAATTTATAAATTCCACATATTTTTAAATATTTTTGGGCCCCTGCATCCCTTCCCACTACTGCATCTATCTCCTCGTGCTCCCTCTCCCTCCATTCAATCACCATCCTACAAAGGAAAATCCATTTTTTGAGTTAAAACCTTTCAAAAATGTATTCACGAACTTGTACACGGGATAACTTGGTAACAATCACGCCTAGGGATGCATATACATGGGCATGTTTCTCTTTTCCTATGTATATGGGTTCGTATATGTGACCCGATGAACTGTCACTTGAATACGCCCTAATTTTCATATTACGCCCTCTAATACTAAAACAATGGGGCCTAAAATTGAAATTTAAACCATTGAAATTGAAATAAAAAGGGGGATGGGCACTTACTTCATCCAGACAGTTGTTGATTCCTTTGATCTTAGCTCCTGTAATAGACACTTGAAGATCGTGGGGAAAATGTCCTAAAATACACAATGTCGATGAAAAAACTCAAATGGTATGGTAAAATGCTATATTTTTACTATTAGTAGAATTTTTTTTACCTATTTCATATAGTTTGTGCTAATTTTTGACCTTATGGACTAATAGTGCAGTGGAAATAATTGGGTTTTGGTGGTTTTGTCCCGGATGTTTTACGGTTTTCAGTTTCATACTACTCGTTCCTGCCTTCAACATGTATATTCTTTCACTGACATATAGGATATGTTGTCACTCCATTTTTCATTCTTTCATCATCCTATGACTGTGGTCCATACGCCCTAGGTATGCACCCATTTATTAATGACACAAAACCTTCTTATTGGTACTAGAAGTGTCGTTATTAAGTGGTAGAGGCTTACCAAACATGGGTGCCCTAGTTAGAACCTTTGTGCCATTTGGTGCCCATGCAGAAGTTATTCCATAGGACTAGGAGTTCCTTATAGTTCCGATATGAATTTGCGTTTGAACCCCATATTCTTACTCACAAACATTATGACCGTTACCTATGGGACTCCCCCCAAGTCTTGGTTAATCTATTTTACGACTCTCTAAAAAACAAAAAAGATTGTCGAGTGAACTTGTCACTTTCACACTTGTTAAATGGATTTCAAACGACATCTATTTGGTGTAAGTTTAACCCTTTTTCAGACCAAGTAGACTACTTACAAAAAATGAATACTCTATTCACCATTGGCTAGAAGAGTTCTCCTGGGTATTATTTTATACTTTTTCGGGACTAGGGGACTAAATCTACGAAAAAGGACATTCTATGGAAGTTAAGTTGTAATCACATTCCATCATCCTACTTGCAGTATTGAACCTATTGTTGGTTCCCTCTTTCTCGTTATAAGCCTCTTACATCAACAATTTGCATCACTAGACAAGAAGAGACTTTTATATATCCTTTACAACTCGACACCCTTTACCCTAAGAGGAAACATCCCCCCAAGTGTACATGTACCGCATTCACTTCCTTGCATTGCAAATCGGTATGTTCCAATGTTTGGATCTAGTCACTTACTCACGACACTCATTTCCTTTCTTGTATCATAGCATTTATTTTCCTATGAAGAAAACAAAAAAAGACAGGCGGGAAAAGAATATTATCTCATATCGGAAGTAGTCATGTCACCTTTGAACAGAGAAAAACTTTTGAGTCCAATGTCATCCAAATTTTGGGTTTAGCATGAAATTAGGAAGATGAGCTTGTTACTTAGATTTACTCCTCCAACTAGTTATTCTTTCAGTCCCTATTGAGATTTTGTTGATGCCTCCTGCATCATGAAGTTTTATCATCAATTCTATGTTGCCTAAGTTATCCATATGTCTCACGCTCTTGTTCAAAGGAAGTCTATAGGCCTGTTTTGGCCATTTCTCTGAACTCTTGACTTTTCATGTTTCCCACACCCTCAGTGTATCTTAGAGTCACGTGAAGTTGTAGTCCTACCATGCAATCTAGTCCTAATTTCATTATGGGTAGGTAACCTTGAACCCAGTAGTTGAAATATCCTCATTGGTCATTGACTAGGGGGTTTCTCTTGTGTTCAACAACAATAAATCTATTCACACATTGGGATTCGTTCAATGTATTGGATTCCATTAGCCTTATTGGTGGTGTCCACGCCTTTGTCAACAGTATTTCTTATTGGCTTCTATTCATAGGGTCTCTTTCATGCACTACTTTCATCTTGTGCATACGCGAGACACACAGGGTTGTTGGTTCATGAACATCCTATTTGTCCTATCTCCTCCTAATCATCAAGCTATTGTTGTGTACCTTATGCTGAATGATGAGAGATTCCCTAATGCTCTCCTTTCAGTGGGTCTCCTTCCATCGACTTCAAATCATATATTTTGGAAATGAGACCTAGAGTCTTATGAGTACCTGGAGGCTTGCAATCATCAGTGGCAAGTTCTCCCACCATCGACATTTGGGAATAAATTAGTGTATCTTGATCGATGGATTATTCAAGTGTTCGACCTCAAAACCCTTATTCACACTTGTATAATGTACTCGGTGCTTTGATACCTACTTTCATTATCATTAGGTTGTCTCACATTTGTTAACGGTATACCTTATTGACCGATAATCAAATGAAGTCTCATTTTGTTCGACCTCAACTCCTCTATTCACATGATGTAGACTTGCACCTTCAACGGATAGTGTAGAAGACCTCCAACTTACAGTAGCATCATTCCTAATCTGTTGTTGCCTTTCATTGGACCAGTACCTATATGACTTCAATGATCATGGGAGATCATATTATACTCCATTGTATACAAATATATTCAGATTGATTTTGAGATTGGATTCCACTATGCTTTGTTTGTGACTATGAAAGCCTATGGCACTTTGTATTTCCTATTCATGGCCATGAACAACTATTTGATTTATTTTCACATGGATCTATAGTGTAATTCAGATTGGAAGCCATTTCTACAAAGTCATTATGGATTGTAATATTATCATGAGTAACTAACACTTCTATCCGAGTCTCCATTACTCCACTTTTAGGAATTATAATGTATTTCTGCCATCGTAGATACTCTTCTGACCTCACACAATAGGGGGCATTTGTTACAACATGTTTTTCCTCACCCCATGCAACTTGCTTGAATGGCCTTTCCATTTCCCTATGCAGACTTGAAGTCCCCTTTTGTACCTTCCAGAGACAAAAAAAAAACATTTTTCCACATATACATGCCTTATCAATTAGACAACATGCATATATGTAGTTTGCTCCACTACAACTCACGTACATTGTTTTTGGTGCTCAAAATTAAAAAATATGTCGGGTTTCCATGCCATGTCACGAGATCCATGATCCTTGACCTTCCATTTACTAGAAATTCTCTGACTCGGCCCTTCAATTTTATTTTAAGGATATAAATTGAGCCATATCCAAGCATTGATAGAAAAATTCAACTTTGAGAGAAAAGACACTCTAGAGAAATTTCACTTCATATTGAGTCTACATCCCTTTGTCCTTGAAAGTATAAACCCCTTGTTCAACACCCAATCTCTTCCTTCTTTGTGATGGATAACCTCATTGGCTCCTTTATATGATCTTTCCTTTGGTGGAGGATTGAAGTGGTGGAGGCCCAGCTGGAGGGACTTAGTTTCTCGATTCCGATATGTTATGTTACAAAAAAAATTCACCTATATACTTATGTTGATTATTTTGATAGAAATACTCTTTTCTCATACAATTGATATCTTGAAAATATTTGAATTATTATCCCATGGGCGTATTTGTCACGTATGTTAATGGATTATGATAATCTATATGCTAACATTATATATTTCCACCATATGCTTGTGTATCTTGGTTTTTGAGGACAATTTGTAGGTATAAAGCTTTGAGTTGTGTGTTTAACGGTGGTCTTCATCAAATGTTCAGACGAGGTAGGTTCTTGGCCTTGTCTTGTTAGCATTTCATTTATTTAGAATACTTGGGATTAGAGTTGATTTCTACGTGTCATTCCATCTGTGGTGGTTTACCCCATGCCATACAAAGATTTTCCTTGTAACAATAAGTGGTATCATAATACACTTTATAAAATATCAAATTTCATAATTGGAAGGATGGGTTCAACCCTTAGAGTTAGAGCATTATAGGTTTAAGGATTTCTCTACGAACTAAAATACTTAAATTTTGGAACCAAATTGAACTAGGAGCATACCCTCCTATTCTTAGTGGTAGTATAAATAGAGACTTGCTTCAAAAAACTATTATTAGTGACATATTTTTTTAGATATAGTGTAACACCCAGTTCCATTGATCACATTTTACACTGACTTATTCTTTGAGGAAACTTGCGAGAAAGTGATACGGTTATGGTACATTGTGATTTCTACTTGATTATGAGTTATATTATGATGTCATTGTGATTCATATGTTAATTTCTAGATGTATATATATTGACACGTATTATTGATGATTTATCCTGAGTGTGCAAGATACATGACAGGTTGAGGATGTCGATGGCATCAGTGGACTTCCTTGGACTCCGGATTGAGTCAGGGAGTGGACTTGTATTTTGGTTTGAGTATTTGATTATACACATGATTTATATGATGATTTCAGTATGGATGTTATGTATATGGATTATTTACATTGTTCTTGTCAGTGGATTCAGGCATGGTGACACTTACTAATCCGACTCACATATGAAGTAAATGGGTCATACACAGAAACAAGACAGATGAGGGAGAAGTTTGATAGCATCCATGTCACATCCTACTAGCACTCCCACCATGACCTGAATGCATGGTTAATAATTACCTCATTACAAGAGGTCCACGATGGTGTGAGGGAAAGCTGAGACAATCAGTCATGAAGAATTCTAAGGAGCACACAATAAGGAAGAATATTTATTCCTTAGACAACCCTTAGTCTCTCATAAGGTCGAACAAGTGGAGTGTTGACTCCAAGTGTCGGACAAACTTCCAAACTATTTAAAGGCGATGGCACCTTTGGAGCATGGAGGTGCATCTTGAAGGGCATGTCGCGTAATCAAATTGTGAGTCAATAAAAATCTAGATGGCCTAGAAAATATAATAAAAATGTTAGACCTTGTTAGAACAAAGTATTTATTTAATTATTAAATTACAAACTAAGAAATCTAATAAGAGTCTAAGTCTAATATGTTTTACCAAATTAAAACATAAACATGGAATTAAGGGAATTAGACTAGCAATATAAGTGAAAGAAGAAATAAGAATAAAATTGGGTAAATGCACATATGTGCATAAAAAATAATAAAAGGGATTTTTAAATAAGAAGAAATTAAAATATGAAAGAATAGGTGGTTCACATAGAGTAGAATCTTGAGTCAATCAACCATTAATCCTAAATAAGAGAAGGCTCCTAATCCAACTCAAACTAAAATATACTTAGGGGACACAAAATAAATGAAGGATTGGGAAACTAAGAAACAACCAAGAGGAAAAATAGGAACAAATTGGGGGTGTGAGGGAAAATGTCTATTTAAATAAAATAAAAAGAGAATTTACATGTGCAACTTTGGGAGAGTGTGACAAGTGGTGTGGGTGAATAATACTTAATTAAATTATAAAAAATTGTTTATTGTGCATGAGAGGACATGTGTCATTGACAATGTTCCTATAAAATAAATGGAGAAGAAGGGAAAGGGAGCTCACTTTGAAGTATTGTTATGCTGCCAAAATTTATCTGGACTAGTTTACTTGTTGAGAGTTGGGTTGAAAAACTTATGAAAAGAGTGGAATCTCTTCCTTGCGAGGGCAATTTTGTGATATTGTGTTCTTGGTTATCTGTGTGGCTCCTTTGTGGCTCAAGGAGATAAGGGGGAAGAAGAGTACCCCTATCATTGGCTGGTAGGTATCGATGAAGTCAATGGATTGCAAGCAAATGATCGATTGTTGTGCTAGACTCGGATCAAGATTCGTCTTCAAAAACATTGGAGCGTTGCTCATGGTACTCAATTTTTTAATTGCGTTAACATAACTTATTATTTATTCTTGACTATTGTTATTCAAAATTTACATTTGGATGGATGTTTAGAAATAATCATTGTCATGTTAAACCTGGTAATTTCTTATTGTTAGATCAAAGAATAGAGTAGATCGTCATTATTTAATTTGTAAATCGATTAAATTATCGTTGATGGTGAATGTATGTATTATTTGTAATGATTGATTTATCTCTACATCTATGCGTAGTAGTTTTTCAAATATTAATATTCGATGTTTTCATTTTGTTGTATTAAAAATATAGGTTTCTTGGACTCTGAATTAGATCTCAGAATTTTTGTTCTACCAAGATTTAAATTCCCATAGAATCGGGTTAAGTTGATTCGCTACAAACAGTGAAAAAAAAATAAAAATTAGGTATGCATTGTAAAGCTTGTTTTCAAAATTCAATTGGGTCTACCCAAGACATCATATTAACGTTTGACATTTAAAATTAAGATTTTGTAGATAATCTCGAATTAATTTTTGTATCAGGACTTATCACACCAGAATCCATAAATTTCTTTTATAACATTACCAGTAATAAAATTATACATAGCATTCACGACTTACCTATAACTTAATTGAGGACAATAAAAATTTTCAATCAGTCAGTTCGAATATGAAATCTGATACTGGATCTGATTCCTCACTACATGATCAGTAATACATTTTGGACACAGTGAATTCTTGTATTATCATTTTATGGTAATCATTACATTTTCCCTCCTAGGTTAATCGTATATAATAAATTTAGCTCCCATCAAATTTAAGAAGTCGAGGTCATGCGAATTTTATTATAACTGATAAAATTCTTGAATCTTTATTTAATGTGATTATTAAACTAGATACATTTTCCTAAGAAATACACATGAGAAATACACTCAGGTTCTTTTACTAAGGTTACATATATAATAGCCGGTGTTATATTTGAGAAAGTTGGGTAAATTTTGTTCTTCTGAAATCACTCTTGTTCATCCTATAGTGTCTAATAGCGGATGTGATACAACGTGTAGAGTCTTAGAGAATCACTAACTAAAACTACCTGACACTGAGAAGTAGGCCGCATTAAATCCTAGAAATCCATGGAAGGTAAAAGCTATGATCTAAAGTTGTACAGGTGTAACTTTGCATACCTTCGTTGTAACTTTATATTAGAATTTCGTGGATTATACAATTTAATAGTGATCCATCAGCATTCACCCAGTGTAAAGAAGACAACTGGAGTTTCTGACAAATCCTGAAATTGTGTTGTTGGCAGCAGGCTGAAGTGGAAAGAAGGATGATCGTGGGGAAAGAAAGCATGCATAAGGGAAGAAACATCTGGAAGGAAATACATCATGCACGCATGCAAGAAATCATGCACACGAAAAGCGACAATTGGAAGGAAGAACAACACACACGCACGCAGAGGAAGACCTAACGTCGGTAGGGTTAGGGATTTGGTAATGTACTGTAATGGATGAAGAGCCAAAGATGTATAAATACCGATACTAAGGTATTAGAGAAGGTTCACAGATTTTGTAGTTGTTCTGATTTTGTATTGTTCGGGTTTTCTATTGTTTGGCATATAATCAGTTCGGTTCTGATTATTGTAAGTTACGCGTGAGTGGATGTGATATGTGATTTTTTGTTGTAAGACCTATTTTGGAAGTTGTTGATCTAGAAGAGATGAGAGAAGGTAGATATTGAGGATTAGATCATAGGCTGAGGAGCCTGTTATGATCTAGTTCGCCTCATATAGATCCTACCCGCCAGAGTGGAGTTGTAAGCACCCGACGCTGTAGATGGGAACAAAATATAATAAAAGAGATGAGAGCCAAGTATTTGTGGACGTAGCCTCAGGAGGGGGTGAACCACGGTAATATCAGTGTTGTGTGATGAATGCATGATTCTCTTTTCCATATTTTCAGTAGTTATTACTATGCTTACACGAATGAGTTTTTATATTCCTGCATTAATCGCGAATAATGGGTTACTATGTTAATAAGTTCCAGTAACACTCCTTTTACACATTTATCAGTGGCTATATTTAATGCTTATTCACAAGTAACAGTATACTGCATTTACATTTATAATAATGGTTCAATGGTTGATCTCTCATATCTCACACTCAATCCTAGGCTGTAAACACATGAGTATTATAGCCACCCATTAAAGCTATCTCGGGTGAGACTGTGCAACACATTTTGTGTGTCACGTTGCCTTCTGGTTTACCAGTAGGGCCGATAGTTTTAGAGGCTTTGTTGGAACCCCAAATAGACATGAACCTTGGGTCAATAAAATCAGACAGTATAGCAGAGAAGTAACCAACAAATGGTTATGTTCCTCAAGTTGACGCATATCCTGATCCCTCCTTGTTTATTGTCCTGAACTACCATCGGGCTTATCCATTCTTATTCTTTGACCGGTTCTATGATGTCGACTTCAAGAATCCTGTCAATCTAAGCTTTAAGTTTTTGTTTGTATATTGGGTTCAGTCTGTAAGTTCGTTGTCTAATAGATCTCTCTTTAGGTCTGAGTGGTATCTTCATTTCTCCTAACTCTTCGGCTATACCCTTCATCTCTGTAAATGTTGTGGGAAACAAGTCATTGTATTCACGTAGAAACTCTGTTATGATTTCCATTGTTTGTTCATCCCAGTAGTCTCCAATGATGGCCATTTTGGTTTGCGTGATTGTCCCAATATTGAATTTATTTACTTTGATCGGTGCGACAATAACTTCTAATTATATAAGTGGACCTTCCACTTCTCTTTCTCCTTCTGCTTCTGCAATCTGAATATCGCGTGAATCATCTTTATCTGCTGCTTCCTCTTGTACATGGTAACAGGACATAAGTTCTTTAACTGTTTGTTTGTTCCATTGTTTTTCTTCTGTGATCATTTCAAATTCCAACTCTTTGATGAATATCACTCCTCTTATCTTCTTCAGCGCGACATCTATGTTGGGGTTCTCATGATCGAATGAGAAAGTGACTGTAAAATTTTGTTGCAATGTGATCCAAGTCATAGTTCCTTTGCGCAATTCCTGGTTTGTATACCCGTTTGTTGGTATGCCCCCTAGAGTATGTATAAAATAATGAGGCCATTCCTTTAGAAGTGTCATTTTCCATAGTGTTCTACACTCCTCCAAGTGTTTTGTTGCTTCTCTTTGTCCATCATACTTCTGTTGTTTGCTATTTTTATGTTCTGCGATGAATCTTATGCGCAATAACTTCTTGCATTGATACCAGTCTGTGATTATGTCTTTATGTGCGCCCCACCATCGTACAGGTGTGGCTTTGAGTTCTAGATATGTTACCAACATGAGGATTATGGTGTGAAGTCTATAAGAAACTGAGTCAAAACCCCTATCACTACCTGATGATGCAGAAGTACTAGATAGTCCCAAAGAGTTCATATTGTACCTTTTTCAAGTCAGTGGGCCATGGCGATACAGATTGTAGAACTATGGAGTTGATGCGAGAAAGGACATCAGATGCATATAGAGTGCAGGCATAAATGATGACTGGGAAAGTAGTGCCACAGTTCAATCCAGCTCCAGCTCCATACAACACTATGCAGTAGCAGTATAATATTGCGCAACAACCATATAATAATGTGCAACCATAGTACAACATGACCCAACCTCAGTACAATACCATGCAGTATAATCAGGCACCTCTATATAATGCGTCGAGTGGAGATCGAGCATGCTACAAAGGTGGAGGATGAGCAAGAGGAGGTTTCAGATGAGCTAGAGGACCAGTGGTGTGTCACAATTTTCAACAACCGTGACATTACACAAGGGAATGTCCACTTCCACCAGAAACTTGTATGTATTGTCGCACATCGGACCATGATACAGAAGAATGTTTGACACTACTAGTATAGATTCAGGAAAAGAGGAATCAGAACAACCAGAATGTTCAGTGGATTTTTTCCAAAGCAAGGGATGAAGGACGAAACATTAATATAGTTACTCATGGAGGAATGAAAATAGGGGATGACACTGTTAGACAAGCGTCAGTACAAAATCAATGGGTGAAAAACAATGACGAACCAAGGAAGCAGTTCGACGCGAAGAAGGAAAAAGAGATATTTAAGCAAGTCCGACAAGAATTTCAAAAGGAAGATATTGCGACGAATTAACCATGAATCATTGATTCATTTGATAATGATCCCTCTTGTCCCCCTATTGGTGCCATACTTCTTCTTCATATCTTCGGCTAGTGCTTTCTCCTTAGTTTTTTCATCTAGAACCAACGCAGGATCCATGCCCCATGATGGCAATCCTGTTATGCTCGCGATCATCTCTACGTCTATCGAGAGGAACTTGTCCAACCACATTTCCCCACCATGCATGACTGCTAACAATTGTTTGACACATGCAGTGGCGTGCTGACCTCTCCCAAAATGTGGTAAGTCCAACAACCCTAAAATTTATGTTTCCTGCAGCCCAGTTGCCCACTGGAGTGGCTGCTCGATCGGTTCTCCAACCCGATTTGTACCTGTAGTCTATATAAATACCCTCTTCGCAAGTTTTGGAAATTTGGTTTCATCTGCTACATCGTGGTCATAGTATTTGAGCTTCCCTATAAGGCCCAGCAGGTCAGTACAACATCTAACTTGTTCGATAAAGCAATGCATCTTTGGAATAGATTGGAGGAGGATCAGCAGGTCCAACAATGGGAGAAGGAGGAAGAAAGGATCAACCCAGTGATCCAAGAGCTCAAGCAGAAGCAGAAGACAATACCAATCATATAATGCGTCAAAGGGATGCAGGACATGAAGAGATTGTAGGAAGATCTAATTACTGCACAAACATAGAAACAAGAGCGATAAGCTCAAATGGAACCGCTGCAAGGGTGGGTAGCAGAAGTCCTGACACAAGTAGAGGAAGCCAAGACACATATAACATAGACCCATGCAGAGTGCATGGAATTGATCGGTGAAGAAATTTCATTCCAGATAGTGGACACACTCAAGGAGAAGACTGCGCAGGTGCAAACATAGGCAACAACACTCCAGGAAACGTTCCAGACAATCACCAAGGAGATCAAGGAGGCACACAAAGATTAGGTGGCTCGGGACAAGCCACATGTTAGTGTTGGGGGCCTATTGGTAGCAGGACAAAGTGGAAAGAAGGATGATATGGGGGAAAGAAAGCGTGCAGAAGGGAAGCAACAGTTGGAAGGAAACACATCGGGCGCACATGCAAGAAAGCATGCACAAGGAAAGTGACAAATGGAAGGAAGAACAACATGTGTGCATGCAGAGGAAGACCTAACGTCGATAGGGTTAGGTTTTTGGTAATGTATTGTAATGGCTGAAGAGCCAAAGATGTATAAATATTGATACTAAGGTATTAGAGAAGGTTCACGAATTTTGTAGTTGTTCTGAGTTTGTATTGTTTGGGTTTTGTATTGTTCGACATATAATCAGTTCGGTTCTGATTATTGTAATTTATGCATGAGTGGATGTGATATGTGATGTTTTGTTGAAAGACATATTTTGTAAGTTGTTGAGCTAGAAGAGATGAGAGAAAGTAGATCTCGAGGATTAGATCGCAGGCTGACAATCCTGGTGTGATCTAGTTCGCCTCATATAGATCCTACCCACCAGAGTGGAGTTGTAAGCACCGAACGCTGTAGATGTGAACATAATATAATAAAAGATATAAGAGCCAAATATTTGTGGACGTATCCCCAGGAGGGGGTGAACCACAGTAATATCTATGTTGTGTGATGAATGCATGCTTTTATTTGTCATCTTTTTAGTAGTTATTACTATGCTTACACAAATGAGTTGTTATATTCCTGCATTAATCATGAATAATGGGTTATTGTGTTAATAAGTTTCAGTAACACTCCTTTTACATAGTTATCAGTGGCTATATTTCCTTCTTATTCGCAAATAATAGTATACCACATTTACAGTTATAATAACGGTTCAATGGTTGAGCTCTCATATCTCACACTCAATCCTAGGTTGTAAACACATGAGTATTACAGCCACCCATTAAATCTATCTCGGGTGACACTGTGTAACGATCTGCCTCGCTACGACAACCATTCTAGTAATAGGTGCAATCTTTTTTTTTTTTTTTGTGGTTAAGGTGTGTGCGCGCGTGTAGTAGTAGCAACAGACTGAATGACACGACACCACCCGACAAACAACAAGACTCAACCACGAATTTCAACACATGAAGACTGAAGGTCTCAACGAGAAACTACAACAAATACAACCATAGGCAGAGGTGCACAACTCAGGCATTTTAGCGACAAAAGTAAAACTGACTGCTAAATACGATTGACCTCCCACCCGTCCTACCCTACAAGGTTAGGACCTCCAAGACACATAAGCAATGCTCAAGCCCAGGTTCCCATCATCTTTAACCATTTAAGGTCTCAGGGCTGGCGACTGTTCTGAGGAACATGAAGGTGTCTACATCCCGCCCGACACAACACACTAAGCAACTAACTGAATATAAACAAGAACAACGTAACAGTGAAGAACAACTTCAATCCTGGCGACGAGATCACCGCAGCTCCTGTTTGGGTTAGGCTGCCTCATCTCCCCATTCATCTCTGGGGGATAAGCACTCTAGAGGACATCGACAACAAGCTTGGGCGTTTCCTGGACAGTGTGGCAGCGAAAGGGGACCAGTTTACCTGCGCTCGAATTTGCGTTGAGGTCAACCTCGAGAAAGGCCTTCCGGAAGCCATTAAGCTCTCCCTAGGGGAGTGGAGTCATATCCAAGAGCTGGACTACGAGCAGATCCCCTTTAAGTGCCTCCGGTGCCATGCATACGAACATTTCGCAAAAAGCTGCCCCAAAGCCTCTGAGGAGCCGG